>PVIU01016686.1:0-44272 GCA_004026605.1 Ondatra zibethicus | reverse complement strand
AACTAAGGAAGTAAAAGATCTATTTGACAAGAACTTTAAGACCTTGAAGAAAGAGATTGAAGAGGATACCAGAAAATGGAAGGATCTCCCATGCTCCTGGATTGGTAGGATCAATATAGTAAAAATGGCAATTCTACCAAAGGCAATCTATAGATTCAATGCAATCCCCATCAAAATCCCAACAAAATTCTTCATAGACTTTGAGAGAACAATAACTAACTTTATATGGAAAAACAAAAAGCCCAGGATAGCCAAAACAATCCTATACAATAAAGGAACTTCCAGAGGCATTAGCATCCCTGACTTCAAACTCTATTACAGAGCTACAGTAATGAAAACAGCTTGGTACTGACACAAAAACAGAGACGCTGACAAATGGAATCGAATTGAAGACCCGGATATTAATCCACAAACCTATGAACACCTCATAGTTGACAAAGAGGCTAAAATTATACAATGGAAGAGTGAAATCATCTTTAACAAATTGTGCTGGCATAACTGGATGTCAACCTGTAGGAGAATGAAAATAGACCCTTATCTATCTCCATGCACAAAACTCAAATTCAAATAGATTAAAGACCTCAATATAAATCCGACCTTAACCTGATAAAAGAGAAAGTGGGAAGAAGCCTGCACTACATGGGCACAGGAGACCACTTCCTATGTAAAACCCCAGTGGCACAGACAATAAGAGCAATAATGAATAAATGGGACCTCCTGAAACTGAGAAGCTTCTGTAAAGCAAAGGACACTGTCATTAAGACGAAAAGGCATCCTACTGAATGGGAGAAGATCTTCACTAACCCCACATCGGACAAAGGTCTGATCTCCAAAATATACAAAGAACACAAGAAACTAGACATTAAAATCCTAGATTACCCAATTAAAAAATGGGGTAATGATCTGAACAGAGAATTCTCAACAGAAGAAGTTCAAATGGCCAAAAGATATTTAAGGTCATGTTCAACTTCCTTGGTGATCAGGGAAATGCAAATCAAAACAACTTTGAGATACCATCTTACACCTGTCAGAATGACTAAAATCAAAAACACTAGGGATAGCCTATGCTGGAGAGGATGTAGAGTAAGGGGAACACTCATCCATTGCTGGTGGGAATGCAAACTTGTGCAACCACTTTGGAAATCAGTGTGGAGGTTTCTCAGGAAATTGGGAATCAACCTACCTCAGGATCTAGCGATAACACTCTTGGAAATATACCCAAGAGATGCCCAATCATACTACAAAAGCATTTGTGCAACTATGTTCATAGCAGCATTATTTGTAATAGGCAGAACCTGGAAACAACCTAGGTGCCCCTCAATGGAAGAATGGATCAAGAAAGTGTGGAATATATACACGTTAGAATACTACTCAGCGGTAAAAAACAATGACATCTTAAATTTGCATGCAAATGGATGGTGAGATATCCCAAACCCAAAAAGATGATTATGGTATGTACTCACTCATTAGTGGACCCTCTCCATAAACAAAGAACATTAAGCTTATAGCAAGGTGGACCCAAAGAAAAACATATATAGATCCTCCTGGAAATTGGAAGCAAACAAGATCTCCGAGCAAAAGGTGGAGGCACGGGAATGGGGGTGGG
This sequence comes from Ondatra zibethicus, assembly GCA_004026605.1. Taxonomy (NCBI): domain Eukaryota; kingdom Metazoa; phylum Chordata; class Mammalia; order Rodentia; family Cricetidae; genus Ondatra; species Ondatra zibethicus. The sequence continues at coordinate 42,666 of PVIU01016686.1, read as the reverse complement.
GGATAGATAAAAGGGAGAGAGGGAGGGAGAAGGGAGAAGGGATGGACTGGGGAGAGCTTGGGGGAGTGGTAGGGTGGAGATGGAGGAAGGGTGGATATTGGAGAAGGGAATAAGATATCTACATTAAGGGAGTCATTTTAGGATTGGCAAGAGTCTTGGTTCTAAAGGGGATCACAGGTGTCCATGGGGATGTCCCCAGCTAGGTACTTGGGCAGCAGAGGAGAAGGTGCCTGATCTAGCCTTGTCCCATAGTTACATTGATGAATATCTTGATCATCACCATAGAAATTTCATCCAATGGATGGAGATAGAGACAGAGACCCACATTCACACCAGAGCAATGGACTGAGCTCCCGAGGTCCAGTCGAAGAGTAGAAGGTGGGAGAAGATGAGCAAGGAAGTCAGGACCGTGAGGGGCTGGTCCACCAACTGAGACAGTGTGACTGATCCAATGGCAGCTCACCAAATCCAGCTGGACCAGGACTGAATGAGCATATGATCAAACCGGAATCTCTGAATGTGGCTGTCAATGGGGGCTGACTGAGAAGCCAATGATAATGGCACTGGGACCTATCTCTTCTGCATGTATTAGTTTTTTGGGACTCTAGTCTATATGGATGCACACCTTCCTAGGCCGGGATGGAGCGGGGAGGCCCTTGGGCTTCCCACAGGGCAGGGTACCCTGCCTCCTCTTAAGGAAGCAGGGGAGGGAGGAGGGTTAGTGGCGGAGTGGGAGGGGACTGCGAGAAGGGGAGGAAGTGTAAATTTTTTGAATGAAAAATAAAAGAATATTACAAATAAAGAAAGAAACTATCAGAATGAAGCTCATTGTGGGTGGAGTTAAAAAGGATTTCAATTATAGGGATCTGAAAAACTAAGTAGAAATTAAAACACGGATATTCCCAAGCATCATAGTGCCTCGTTAATGACCATAATGACATTAGACAGTTATCTTGAGGCTGCAGAAGACTTAAAATGCAGGCACTTGAGAGCTAGGCTTTCATCAAACTCATTATTTATGAGATTTATAAGACATAATATGCACAAGTGTGCACTGAGTCTCAAGGGTTCAAAGGAGCTTAAAGGTAAAATTAGCCAGATGATGAAAGAGTTTGGGGCAAAGGAACCCAAATAGAGAACAGAAGAACCTGCAGTTCTTCCAGAAGAGAGGGGTCAGATGTTTTTCTAATAATAAAAGCAAATGAATTATTCTTTACACATTTTGAATGCTGCTTTCTTTCCTTGAGAAAATTTAGCTGGGCAATTGATCAATCAAAGTACTTGTTTAATGTTAATTGTGTTCTTTTTTAAACAGAATTTATGCATGGAAACATCCTCTTTAGCTCTGATATAAGTCAGTTCTGTGGAAGGTAGAATTGGTGTGGAAGTCTGTCCTAATTTCCTAGATTCAGGGACATTAAGAAGGCAGGAAGTCTAGCGGCTACTTCCATCACATCCACATCAAGAACATCTGTTCTTACTTGGTAGCTCATGCTCAGGCTACTTTCTTCACTGTTGTATAGCCCGGAGCACAGCCTAAGGAATGGCGGTACTTAAAGGGATGGGGCAACTAACAAACACGACAATCTCCCACAAATACGTCCATAGGCCAACCTGACCAAGGTAATTTGTCAGTGGAGATTTTCTTCCAGAATGATCCCAGGTTGTTCAAATTAACAGTTAAAACTAATCAGTACAAATTTCCTTAAAACTATACCCAGAAAAAAAGAAAAAAGAAGAAATGAAACTGCGAGATTGTAGCACTCTAAGAGAAGGAAGCATCTGATCTTCTTCCCCGGCCGCTGCACAGGACTCCTAAAGCTCTCAGAATTTGCTTGAGCGATGAGGCAAGAGGAGTGTATTTTATTATTTATACTAAATCTCGCTCAGGCTAACGGAATTTATAGGAATGAAGTGACTCTGGGAAGTTAGAAGTTCATTGGAAGAGGAATTGATCGTAGGATTAGAGAATTTAGGCTTTCTATCATCCTCTTCCTGTGGAGAGAGGTTAGAGACTGAGGCAATCCTGATGGTCAGTGGTTTAATCAATCATGACTAGATAAAATAATCTCTAGTAAAAAACACGAAGTACAGATCTTAGAGAACTGTGACAGAGGACACCCATTTACAGGGTAAGGGGTACACCTAAATCAGTTGGGACAGAAAGTTCTGTTCTGAGGATACCTTCATCATTAGTTGCATTTTTTATTATAACATAATACTATATATATGTTTTTTATGTTGTCAGTATAGTTTTGTATCTCACAACATAGCAATTTCTTGAGGTGTGGACTCTGAAGATGAATTTGTCATAGGCTCAGATTCCAGCCTTTCTGTTTTCTAACTCTATGACCTTAGGTAATATAATTTTTGAAGCACTTGAGATTGATTTCAGAGCCTTGGGTATGCTAAGGAAATACTGTAAAATAGAGCCAACAACACACGCCATTTAACTTTTGAAATATTGACAATACCTGAGCATAGTAGCACACACATGCAGTCGCATCACTCTGAGGACTGAGGCACGAAGATTCTGAGCTTAAGGCCAACTAGGCTACAAACTTAGAATCTGTCTCAAAACATGCCATTAATTACTTGTATGACAAGGTTTATTTTGAAATACTTTAAAGTAGTAACTGGAGTAAATACTCACTAAATGTTAGACATGACTTTTATACCCAAACACATTTCAGGTGGGGTACACAAAGTACATTAGAAAGTTTGAGAAAGCAGAAGAGTTGAAAGTTTTAAAACAAAGATAAGAATTGAAAAGATAATATTAGTTTCTGAAATAACTCAGCAACATGCATTTGTAGCTCTGAGACAAAACACCTAGGAAAATGAGGGTTGTGATGGTCATAGAGGCTACAGAATCTATGACTGCAAACTTTGAAACATCAGTCAAAAACTGTCTTCTTATCGAAAAGTCTTTCACCCAAATATTAAAATGTTATGTAATGTATACCATAATGTTTTAAAATTAAACTTCTAAATGGCAGCACTTCCTCAAGGGTCATATTTCCTTATGATATGATCTCCTCCCCTCAAAATTACAGAAATACAGCACAGTTTTATGATCAGACACAGGAGCTTGTATATCTCTCTCTGAGTGATAGCCAAACAGATTAACTGCTGAAGAAACTTGCAAAACATTAGAAAAACTGTTTTCTGCCCATCTCATGGTGAGTTTTACTAAAATCAATCTTATTTTCAGCAAAAGTCATTTAAATATGAGTTTATTTTACCATATGTGTGTGACAACTGCACACAGCTTATTTTAAGTTCACTGCTAAACAGCTGATTTCTTTTAACTGTCATTATCTTAACAATACTTACATAGTGATAATTTCTAGCATGTGTTAAAATTTCATTCTCATTTTCTGTACCTCACTCATTTTCTCCCTCTCTTTTGCTTTTTTGGAGAAAGGGTTTCTCTGTGTAGCCCTGGATATTCTAGAACTCACTCTGTAGACCAGGCAGGCCTTAAGTTTCCAGAGATCTGCCTGCCTCTGCCTCCCAAGTGCTGAGACTAAAAGTGTTTATTCCACATCAGAACCATCATTCACCATGATCAAGTCAGCTTCATCACACAGATGCAGGGATGGTTCAACATATGAAAATCTGTCAACGTAATCCACCATATAAACAAACTGTAAAATAAAAACCACATGATCATCTCATTAGATGCTGAAAAGGCCTTCTATAAAATACAACATCCCTTCATGATAAAGGTCTTGGAGACAGCAGTGATACAAGGAATATACCTAAACATAATAAAGGCAATATACAGCAAGTCAACAGCCAGCATCAAACTAAATGGAGAGAAACTCACAGCGACCCCACTGAAATCAGGAACACGACAAGGTTGTCCACTTTCTCCATATCTATTCAGTATAGTTCTTGAGGTCTTGAGCAATAAGACACCAAAGGGAGACCAAGGGGATACAAATCAGAAAAGAAGATGTCAAACACTCACTGTTTGCTGATGATATGATAGTTTATATAAGTGATCCCAAAAATTCTACCAAGGGACTTCTACAACTCATAAACACTTTCAGTAATGTAACAGGATACAAGATTAACTCAAAAAAAATCAGTAGCCCTCCTGTACACAGATGATAAAAGGGCTGGGGAATAAATCAGAGAATCAACACCCTTCACAATAACCACAAATAGCATAAAATATCTCGGAGTAACTCTAACCAAACAAGTGGAAGTCTTAAAATCAGAGTTTCTTCTATTCTGTTTGCCTAATTGTCTGGTTGTATGTGAGTATCAGGTAGAAGAAAACATGTATATTTGTATAGGTTTAAAGTCAAAGAATGTAATTCCTCCTGCTTTGTTCTTCGTGCTCAATATCTTTGGCCCTTTTTATTTGTGTGACTCCATATGCAGTTTTGAATTGCTTTATATAGTTCCTTGAAGAATTGAATTGGTATTTTGATGGGGATTGTACTAGATTTATGACTCTCTTTGAGAAGCATGGACATTTCAATCTATGCATGTAGGACATATGTTCTCATTTCTTTCCCTTTGTAGAATGTGTGTTCGTCAGTGTTCTATCGCCATGAAGAGTCGCCATAACCATGGCAACTCTTATGAAAGAAAACATTTAAGTAATGCTGGCTTACAGTTCAGAGGTTTAGTTCTGTTACATCAATGGCGGGGATCTTGGCAGTACACAGGCAGATGCTGGAGAAGTAGCTGAGAGCTGCATCCTGATCCATTTTAAGAGAGAGACAGACATTGAGCCAGCTCATTTTCATCATTGCATTATCTTGAATGCCAAAAATTCAAAGTATAGGATTTTTAAAAATATGTGTACTCCAATAAAAAGAATAAATTTGGAACCTTTAGGTATCAATATAGTTGCTCAAATTTCAGCATGTATTGGATAAAAAGTCAATAGATTTCTTGGAGGAGAACTTTGTCTCTTGTGATAAAATGTTTATTCTTTTTTTATGACTCTTTAATCCAGCCACAGCTTTTTGCAAATGTTTTCTTCCATTATGTCAAAAATGACAGCAGCAACAAAACGATACCCTTCAACAAAAGAAAAGGGCATCATGATGGCCAAATGGAATTAGAATATTCAAAGTAAATAAAATCATCTTAGATTTAATTAATAGCGGATCAGTGGCTTAATTCTTGTCCTTCTGGATGTTATTTCTAAAATCTTTTAAAAAATGATTTCAACTGTCTTTCAAAATATGGCTAAATTGATATTCTTAGAAACTGAGTGATAAGTAGAAAACTCAGTAAGAATAAAAAATCTTAATTTGATATGAGCTGTCAGGACATATTTTGAGAGAAAGCAGGCTTGGGTAACTATGGTTCAAATCAAGTTAAACATAAGCATGTAGTTATTAGCTTGAACACCTGAGACATATGTCTTTCAAAATTAGGATCCAAGCATTTGAAATCACCAAGAAAGTTATACTGCTGTATACCACTGAAGATCAAAGTTTCCCAAATTGGACTTTGTTTGCATATTTATATGTTTATCTATCATTCAGACACCTATCAAACTTCTACTGAGCACATACTACATGCCAGACTCTCACTCTCTAAGCATGGAGATAGAATTCTGATGAGCTTAAGTTTTGATAGAGGAAGCAATTAACAATAGAAAGTAACTTTTGAAAGTTGTTTCAGATAGGCATAAAGGCTGGGAGAGCAAAGAATGGGGTGCTATAATGGAGTGGGCAGGACGGAGGTAATTGTGTCTGGATCGTCAGATGTCTCTGCTGGGTGTATTTAGAGGGCAAGGCTTTGCAGTCTTGCTGTGCATCTGATTCTCTAGAATCTTCTTGAAGTGCAAATTCTTATATGGGGCATGAACGTCTACATTTATAAACAACACCCAGAAAAGCAAATATGTCAGTCAATTCCCAAAATGTACTTAAATAGAAAGAACTCTAAATAAAAACTGGGAAAAAAATAACAACAACAACAAAAGCAATGATGCCCATAAATATCTGTCGTGGCAGAAAGACTTGGAAAAGGAACTCAGGAGACCAGCCTCCAGCTTAACTCACTTCAGTTTTCTCTCCTTGGCTTCATAAGAAGCCCTAGGACCTGGTAGGAAGTTATGAAATAGAGGGCCATGGATATTGATGCTTCTGCCTTTTACACACTGGGGCCAGGGCCAGTTCATATGCTCTCTCTGAAACTTGCCTGTCCACATCGTAGGATGTTAACTCACACTGGTAGACATAAAATCATAAACACAGAACAGATTCATAGTCTCTTTGATTGGTTGACTCAAGCTCATTTCTAGATTCTTTTTTTATACTTATTTATTATTTATTAAAGATGAGACCAATTCAAAGAAGTTCAATTTCCTTGCATCTCTTGCAGCTAAATAATGACCATAACCATGCGACAGAGTATGGTCAATGATAAGTGATAAAATGTCTGGAGAAGGTGACACAAGAAAGGCAAAGCCTAAGGGTAGGAATGCCTTGTCCCTCATTCTTCATGCTTTTCACAGGTGCAGGAGACATCTTCAAAGAATGAGCTCACAAGTAGAAGAATTGAACCAGCATGCAGAATACAGCGTAAGAGAATGCTACAAGGGCTTCAGAACTGCTCTTCCAGGATGCTCAGCACTAGCATTCTAAAACATGAGAAGAGTAAGTCCTTACTGCTTAACCTTGTGGTCATGGGATTTTTTAGGACCTCATGCCTGCATGCAATGCACAGCTAACATTCAGCAAGATGAGCATCATTATTTCTTCCTTCCAAAGCCACTTAGTGATTGGTTCAGGTATAGTTGCAAATATCAGACTTTAGTCATTGTGGTTGACCATGGTAACTCATTACAAGGCAATGGCAAATTCAGAGTAGGAATGATGTCACATGTGAATTCCAATCAGTAACACCACTGGAAAAAAATTAAAGAGCTTCATCTACCTCCCCTAGAGATTCTGAAAATAAATTTGAAGCCCTATCCACCCCCATTTTAGAAACTGTAGTTTGGTTTCCTTGATTTTCTGGTAACTGATGATGCTGTGGCCACACAGCACATCAAATCTGGGACCTCCATCAGAAATAAGTCAAAAACAATGGCGCTGGGTCTTGTTCCTGGAAAAAACACACACCATATATTATTAAGTTCAACTGGTTTGAATAAAAAACCAAATTGGTATCAAGAGTGAACTTCTGTGAAAATAATTTTATAAAGTTCAAACACATAAATGAGTTGAGAAGAAAAGAATTTTAATTGATATATAAATAAACATGCTCTAGGAAAATCAGCCAATCAGAAATTGACACTGTATCTGTAATGTTCCATAAGCCATGGGACATTCAGAGACATAGAAAGCAGTGTCAGACTACAGTGACTTGGCAAAGATGAGATTGTCAGCAACAAGGTCCAAGGACAGAGTCATATGAGGAGATTTCTGCTTGCTTGTGAGAAAACTCCAAGAAACCAATACAAGAGTCTTATGACCTCAGTTTATAAAGAAACAGAATTGTTCATGCCTCCTCTGGGTGTAGTGTATAAGACTGAGTTTACTTCAGATTATTAATTATAACTGGATATTGTTATATGTTTATATGCCTTTATGGAAAACATGTTTTTGCCGCACACAGCTTGTACAACCATATGCAGCTTGCCCTTGTTATTGGACACTTTACTCATGTGACTCCTCTTAACCTTCAGAGTATAAATTGTCTGATGCTTTGAATAAAGTTGTCTATTGCATGAGACTTTAGTTCTCCTCATTCATGGGCTCTATTCTCCCAGGCTCCATCTCCCTTAGAGAGGTAAACAGAGATAACTAGGCTGTGTATATCAGTACTAAAAGGGAGAAGAGAGAAGTACACTACAGGTAGTCCATGGAAGTTTGCTCACTGTGAGGTAGATGGTTTGGTAAACTGAACTAAAGAAAAGAGCGAGGGTTTCTATGGGGAATAGTGGTGACAGAGATTCCACAAGTGGGAAAACTTGAGGGCCCGAGAAAGCAGACAGAAAGGAGTACACTCTCTTGAGAGTGATGAGGCAAGCACAGCTTAAGCAGAAGCCTGGAGGCTGTTAAATGGACATGGCACTAAGTGAGAGGTTTGACTGACTGCTTAGGGGAGAGAGAGGCTTTATTATCTGATGCTCAACTACTTAAAACCTGCCCCACATGAGCTAACAGCATGTGATGAAGTTCTATGGCTATGTCTCCTTGGTTTAATGCACTGGCCTCAACTATCTGGGGTTATTAAAAACAAATGTGAGAAGTGTCGAGTGTTCCCGGCATCACTCTCTGGAGGATGCCTTACAGAAGTAGGGCAGCGATGACACACACCCATGAGCACATCTCTGTCTTCATCTTTCCTAGCTTTGCTACAATATCTCTTCTGAGCATGGTCTCTGCCCCCTTGACAGCTCCCTACTCCTGGATACACATAAATCTGAAGGCTTGTGTCTCTCCTCATTCTCCTTGTCACTAGCTGGAAGTTGCAGGATTTGAGCTGAGAGGTGAAAGCTATTCCAGATGCTAGCTTTGCTGATGATAGATGCTGCTTAGTCGACATTTGTGAAATTATTCAATTCGTTATTAATTTTTCACGATTACATTAAATGTTAAATATGATTTTAAAAATTAAGTATATTTTATTACATGTCTTTAATTATATGCAAATTACATGTATTTAATTATATCCAAATACATTTTAAAAACTGAAGTTTCAGCAGTTGCTATATTCGGAAGTGCTTTTTTTCAACTCTAAAAAGATTTTGTTAATCCTGTTATCAGAAAGCTTTTGTCAAACTTACTAACTTAAAACACTTACTTACAGAATGATGTTTTTCTTTTCTTTTCAGGACATTTGACTGGGAGGAAAGATTTCGGGTCGTCAATAACCTAGGTTGTCAACTTCATTAATATATAAACTCAAATTTTATATGAAGTACATTTTATGGATAGGGAAAAGAGTAACAGCATTTCCTGTTAAATTCTCTTGAGTCACAGTTTTAGACATGGACAAAGACAAGAGAGTTTCCACTTTGTCTCGTGAGAGGAAGCTTTCTGCTGAGCCCCCTTCCGAATGCACGCACACCGTGAGATGTAAACTCATTCTTACAGGTACAAACGGCTCACAGTGCTGTAACTAACAGCAAGTCTCGTCGCACTCCATCAGTAGCCCTTTCTAGAAAGTAAGATTTCCTTCATTCCAAATAAAGCCCCAGTGATGTAGCAATTAATGATTCAAATGCTTATTTAAATAGAAGTCATATACTTTGTAGTTTTTAAATGAAGTCCATCAAATGAATTTCTGTAGAGAATTAATTAATCCATACTTAATTTACATCAGTTGGACAGTAGTGTTGCGGATAAGCTTGAGTGGGGTCACACCTCATTTGAGAGTTTTTTTTAGCACTATCTGTATCTTTTAATATACAGGAGAGCTGTCATTTGCAAAGATTCAAAATGCAGAAGTCCAAAACCAAACTCAATATCTCTTCCCTTGGATTGTCATTCCATGAGACATTATATATTAAACACTTATACATTTTTAAAAGTGGAGTCCACACCTAAAAGTTAGGGTTGAAATACCAAGTTGGTGATGCTGAAATACCAAGTTGGTGATGTTGATAAATAACGTACTACACAGAAGCCCACACAAAACAGTCTCTTTTTTCTGGGTACCAGATCCCATTTCTGTTCATGACACTATTATTAGCATTTTTCTCATTGTTGACTTTTGTTAGACAACTTCAAATACAAGCAATAGGCAACTAAATGATAAAGGTTAAACAAATATATGCTCCTAGAGCCTTTTAAAGATGTTTTCAAAGCTTGTTTGTTACTTTGAATGAATTTAGCATATTGTACAGTGCAAGCTATATGGGACATGGTGGTACGTGGCTGTCAGTAACATCCCATCTAACAACCAGCATACTGTACTTCTACCTACCATATATCAAATAACACCATGACTTCAGCACCGCCAGTGTTAACACATCTGTATTTCCTGATGAAATGAGGAGGTGGGAAACATTGTGATACTATTTTCTGGTCCTCATGTAAGTGACTGAGGTATGCGAACATCTCATTTTTGTCAAGTGAGTGGTCATTACAAAGATGAAAATAAAAATCCACATCTCCATGAATTTGAATATACATGGAATATTGACTAAGCAATATCAATTGCTGAGAGGTGCTGGTTGCAAGGGGCCATGGGAATGTACAGCAATGACAACTAGTATTTAACAAGTCAACCCACCAAATGTATAAGTCCTGTTGTGGAGCCCCACCTTGCAATGTTGTGGGATCACTGGTTCTGGAAACTATTTGCTCCTGTCTATAATTTCTCTCATGAGCTACTTTATTTCTTCCCTACATACAGCTTTGGGCGTATTCCCACTGCTTGTGTGTTTGTCTCATGAAAATATTCAATCTATTGGACACACATACAGCTGTGGATAGTGAGGAAGATGGTTTCTGCTTAACTGCATAATTTTGATGAAAATAAATAATACTAGAATATTTTACATTACTCAGCAGACATAGGATTACCAGCCACAAAGACAGTCTTTTACACAGACAGGTAATTTTAGACTCCAGAACAAATTCAAGCAGGCTAGTTGCCCCCTGAGAACAAATGTCTGGTTGCCTCTAGATTCAAATACACAAGGTCATTTTCCATGGTATTGTTTGTTGCTGATTCAAGGTCAGAGATTGAAGCAAATTTAGTCTACACATGCTCCCTAACACTCGAGGTCCAGCTAATGAATTGTTATTGTTAAGTCTTTAATTACAATGTCATTTTCTGTCTGGGATCCCTAACCATTTGAGCTACATGCATGGCTAAGTGTTACCCACTGTACAGTCAATGTGACCTCCCTTGCCTAAGAGAAACTACATGACTTATCATGTGTTATAAGAAGAGGACCCTAATAGAGATATACATGGATCTACATAGAAAGGAGAAAAAGAAAAGATCTCCTGAGTAAATTGGGAGTGGGGGGGGAGTGTAAAAGGGGAGGGGAGAAAGGAAGTAGAGAAATATGTATAGCTCAATGAAAAAGAATGGATCAGGCCCTGAAAATGTAACTTATAATTGTCCGGTTTTTGATGGAAAGGAGCGTGGTGAGAGGAGAGAAAGAGGGTGAAGGAGTGATGTGTAGGGCTGTGAGGAAGGCAGCAGTGGAGAGAGAGTGAAAGTGTGAGAGAACAACAAGGATCATACGAGAAGGGGAGTGAGTGAGCGAGTGTGAGAGTGAGTATGGCTGGAGTAGATGTGTATGTAAGGAGAGATATGCAGTTGTATGTAAAGGAATGTTGCAACCAAATATAGAAATATGTAACTGTGCAGGAGAGAGGTGCACATATGTAAAGAGAGATATGCAGTTGTATGTAAAGGGATGTTGCAACCAAATATAGAAATATGTTACTGTGCAGGAGAGAGGTGCATGTATGTGAAGAGATATATGTAGTTGTATGTAAAGGGATGTTGTAACTGAATATAGAAATATGTAACTGTGCAGGAGAGAGGTGCATGTATATAAAGAGAGATCTATTTGTATGTAAAGAGATGCAACAGTAGAGAGCTTGTTGGAGGAGGCCAATAGAGATCATCAAGAAAGAGAAATTATTTCAGTTGAAGTAAAAGAGAAGGTTTCCATGAGGAAAATATGTGCATGTTACTTTTTTTTTTTAGGTTACCAGCAGAAAGCGTAAGATTTCTCATTTTTCCCCTCGAACAGAAATGTCTAGCAACCCTCACATAAGAATTTGTTGTAAGCCTTCGCCTCTCTGAGGTCTTCTTTTTACTACCCTGGAGAGGATCTTGGAGCTGGCCTCTCCATATGCAGTTATCAATTGCTGTTATCAAAAAGGGTATTTTTTGTTTACCAAATATTTGAGTGAACAATTTCAAAATGTTTTGCTAGGTGTTTATGTTTTACGAAAACCAATGTACCTTCTTTTTTATCTTCTGAAGTAATCTTCACTTTAGTATCTGTTATATCTTTGAAAGAAGCCAGAAAAAGGACCACATCTCCTTTCTCATTCTTTATAGGAACAATATCCAATAGGCACCAAAACGGAGACCCTGCAAAGGTAAAAAAAAGTGTGAGTCAGCCTCCTGTTTCAGCTATGAAAGTCCAGTTGGTAATCACAAAAAGCCCTTGCTGTTTTCATCTACCCCACCATCTCATGGTGGATCTTGAATAAAGACTTTTGCTTGGTGGGAGTTTACTAGAGGCGTGGCCAATTTCAAACCAATGATGATTCACTAGGATGGCTAACATTCAAATAAAAAGGAATGGAAAAGACCAACTTTGAGAGATGACGCCATGCCACTTACACCCTCACCCACAGCTGTGTGGCTTTATGTTAATGACACCAAAACTGCCACTTTAATGACTCTTCAATGTTAGGAAGATTCATATTACACATAATACAACATTATACATCTCTGTGAGTGGTTTATTTATAATATGTGAATTTTTCTGTAATTATGCTGAGTCAAAGGAGGAAGAAAGACCCAAGGTGAATATTCGCGTTTTGACTCCATTAGCTGTTTCCTTCCTTTGCTCCTCCCTTCCCCTTCCCCCTCTCCCTTCTCTCTGTCCTACCAGTGTGCAGAATAGATGTAGTCTCTTTACCTTCTGACTGCCAGGCCAGTCCCATGCCCCTGTAGGCCAAAATTGCTTCCCAAAGTTGCATTCTCCAGACTATTCTACCACAGCAACAGAGAAGTGAGTAATACAGACAATAATCAGCTTCAGTTCCACCTTGGGAGTAGAAGAACCCTAGCATAAAGACTCACATTCAAGGCCATTGCACTCAATGGACTCTGCATAATGTGAATATTCTTAAATATTATTTTTTTTGATTTTTCACATAGGTATTTAATTTTTCCCTATACTTCATTTTCTGCTAAGTAAACTAGAAAACCACTGTTTAAAGTTGGGAGTCTTTACTATCAATGCTCCAGCTACAGTAGGAACAAACGCTATCAGGTCCTACCATCAGACCCTAGAGAAAGTAATATTTTCTTGGGCTGGAGAGATGACTGGGAAGTTAAGATGGCTTTGCACACTCTCTGCAATAGCTCTATCACAGTGTATTCAACCTCCTGTATCTCCAGTAACTAAAGGCTATTCCACAGTGTAGACCTCTGTCCTTTACTCACAGACAAAATGGACAATGGGCAACTTCTTTCCAGCACATAAATCCAGGCCCAGGCACATAAATCTCTCATAGGCCAATGCTAGGCATTACTAAGTCACTCAGCCTTGAGTTCAGGGATGCAAGTGATTCTTAAGAAGAGGGTTAGAGTGTCAGTTTTAACTTTGGCTGGATATAGCAACAGTAATTACCATGTAGGTCAGAAATGCCAAAATAAACCAGGCTCTACCGGGATTTCAGTTAATAATATCTTTAATTTCCAAGGATAAATACAACTGATGGAGATAAGTAGAGTTTATACTTTCTATGGCAAAATATATTTTGGAACTGAATAAATAGTTACCTTGGGAAACAATGGTGTAAGGGAATTTAACTTGCTAGAAGACGACTCATTGTGCGCTTTCTGTATGCACCGTCATGGTCTGAATACGGAATGTACATCAGAAGCTCTTGTGTTTAATATTTGATCCCTTGATGGTGGTGTTATTTTGTGACATTTCGGAAATTGTAGGAGGTGGATGTTGTTAGAGAAAGTGGGTCACTGGGATGGTCCTTGTGCATATTCTTTTTGCTTCTGGTCCAGATGGCATGACTAACGTGTCTGACATACCCTAGCCATCATGACTAGCGTGTCTGACATACCCTAACCATCATGACTAGCGTGTCTGACATACCCTAGCCATCATGATGTTTCACCCTTCAATGAGCCCAGAAGCTAGAGAGTCAGCCATTTTTAAACTGTTAACTAAAATAATTTTTTTCATTCTTGAAATTTAATAGGTCAAATATTCTGTCCCATTCAGGTGAATATGTAATATTTGGCAAAAGCGAAAACTAAGGATTAAGTACTAAACACATAGCTATGGTTTAGTCATTTAATCCACACAGGTAGAAAATAATGTCTATTGAGTCATGAGTGGTCTTGTTCACTTTGATCTATACTGTAATGATGGAGAATATTTTAGCCATTCAATATATCACAACTTCTTAGAGTAGAATATGAACAATACTTCATTCTCTATTTCTATTTTTTAAATATGATCTTGAGTAGAATTTAATAATGGCTATGTGTTTTTTAACTGTAACTATACGTGTAATACCCTGTGTACTAACAACATCAGTGTCAAATGACCTGAGTAACACGGTCTCCATCAAGAGTAGCATTTTCTGTTCTCTGAAAACATTTCCTATTGACTGAATGCTAAAGTGAGATATTGGCCAGTCTTAGAAGTTATTTCCGGTGTGAAAGTAGGCAGAGAGACTACTTCTGATGGCAGCCGGGCGGTGGGGAGAGGGTGAGAGCTTGATGTCTTTCTCAGAAGGCAAAAGGTAGTGATGGGAGTACTTTAGGTTTTGCAAGAAATCTGTCGCTGCTATTTCCTTGTTCTGGCTTTGCCAGTTCTCACTTCTTCCTCTGGAGCATTCTCCCTAACTCTAGTTCTCCTCTCATGCTTCAGCAGGAAGCTCTGAGAACACCAGGCCTACCTCAAACCCACAAGGGCTCCTTGCTTTCCTGCAGCAACAGTGTAGCTTTTCATACTTCTCAAAATGTAAGGTCTGTTTTCCAGTGACTGCAAGGAGGAGCACGAGTGGCTTGGATAAGGATGATGAGCAGAACTAATGAAAGTATGGCCTTGAAAAGGAGAAGAAGGTCCTCCGAGAAGCCATAGCTGCTTAGGAGGCATGCCTCTCATGCACCTCCCCCAGTCCCTACCACTCCTGGTACAACTGCAGCAGGGAAGAAAGTGATGACTTTTTAGAGAAACAAGAGGTAAAATCTTCACCTTTTTGTGAACTGCCTATCTCTAGTGAAGTTTATGTCTGTATAAGTGTTTATTCTTAACTCTTTAATTTACCATGACTGGAAACCTTACCTTCCAAATGCCCCAGGATGCCAAGGCCTCATCACTTGTGAAATAGTAAAAGTAAGGCTAGGCATAAATCAAACTAGTTAGAGACTCCTATGAATTGAACAGTGGCTAAAATAACCTTCAATTTAATGTTTTTTGAAAACTGAGGGGAGTTGTCATTAGCGGTTGTTTAAATTATTTTTCACTGAAAAATGAATATGTCTGGTGGTGAGTTAGATACTTATTAGCATGCATGAGGCCTAGGTTTTAATTTAATTTAAAAGGACTGGAGCACAACATCAAATATTAATGGTGGTAGACTGTGGAGTTTAGTTATCCTTTCAGGAGTTTTCTTTAGGGATTTTCTAGAATAAGAATAAAGGAATATATAGACAAATTCTGACTGCTTTAGAGGTTAAGGGAAGAGATGAAGGATGTTCAAGACTGAATCACCAAGACAGTTGGGCCCTGCCTATGTAAAGGTCATTTCTTAACATGCTTTTTGAAATTTCAAAAGTTCAAATAAATATTCCTTGTAAAACTTTGAGAAAAGTTCTACTTTTATTTGGGATGGGGAAAAAAGAAGGAAGGAAGGAAGGAAAGAAGGGAGGAAGAGAGGGAGGGAGGAAGGAAGGACTAGTTATGTGTTTGGGTTTTTGTTTGTTTATTTGTGTTTTACTCCAAGTTTCCTTTGTTCTTAAGTAAGAAATAACAGCAACAATAAAAACTTTCTTCCTCTTCAAGGAGGAGGAGTTATAACCACCCCTTAGCAATTCCAATGATTAGGAGAAAGCAGAGGTGGGGAACCTGAGAACAAAAACAAATCCCCAAGATATGATTTTTCAGTCTAGAGTTCTAGCATCCTCATTCAACAGATCATTCTTCAAACTATAGATTAGGATATCTACAATTGCTTAAAACCAAAGATTAATACAGATAATGCAGCATTTCTATGTACAGTTAATCATGCGTTTAGCATGATTCACAAGGAAACTTGAATTTACAATACATCATTGTCTTGAGACTATCACATACAGGAGGAACTAGTGGTAACTGTCATTTCCTAAGCTTGTATCATGTTCTGGATACCACACCATATATACATTACACAAATCCTGTCTAAACGTCTCACAGGTCAGTTACCATACTCTGTAGCTGTGGAGGTTGAGGTGTAGACTAGTCCTTGGAGTCACAGAGCCCATAAGTACATAGATGCATATTTGTACACGAGGCTCCCCAAGTTCACTTTATTATGCTCTTCTGATAACTCTACCTCATGAAAAACACTTTAAGGGACATTTTTTTTTCCATTTCTTCACTTTTTAAATGCTGCAGTGTAGGAGGGAAAGGAAAGGCTCTGTACTATCAACAAATTCCACTTACAACCTCAAAAGAAGAGCCTCTGTGCAAAATTTATTCTGTTTTAGTTTTGAGTTGTGATCCAGCTTTATTAAGGTGCACACAGTTTTAAATCTTGAATTTGCATATTGGATGAGATAGTAGGATAAAATAAAAGCAATGCTGGTACAACTTCAAAACAGGGCACAGACCTATGAATCAGGTACCATGCTTGCAGTGTAGCTACCTATGCAGAAGAGGAATGCAACTCAGCAGAGGGACAAAGTCTTGACCAGACTTCACCTCCCCCTGAGGTTGTACTTCTTCCACACGGGGGAAGCTTCAGACATGGGGCTGTGCTTACCACTGTCATTGTCCATATGACATGCAGCAGCACACCCTGAACTCCTAAGACTGGGGTGACAAGGGGAAGAAAGCTGCAGTTCACCCTGGAGCTATGGACCAAGCTCCTCAGCGGCGATCTGGAGAAAAGATCAGATGTGACTGACAAATATTAGAGAACGGAAAATGCTTTACAGGTTTGGTTTCAGAACAGAACAAGCCACTGAGGTGGTCTCATCCCCTTGATATCTGACTTTAAGAAAACAATTTAAGATTTCATGAGGCTTGCAGTTCCCCTGAGTGACAATCTGACTTAAATAATAATTTGAGGATTAAGTTAATATTCTTCAACAGCATAAGGCTTTGGTTAGAAGAATCTATGGTCTTATCATAACAATGCTAATAACCAATAAACATACATAATGCCTATGCAAATGCAGCATGAAAAACACAGGCTAGGATTCTTTAAGATCCCAAAAATCATTTGGAGATTACATTGAGAGAAACTGGACATAAAGCTATTTGTTTATTCATCTGATATTTATTGACCATCTCCCATGGCAGACACTATTCTAGGTCTTCGCTTATGCCAAATAATGGAATATAATAGATCTTTGTTCCAAGCTCTGAAAGAACTGCCATTCAACTTTAGAGAGAAATACAAGAAATTATTACTATGATGTATAGGCAAATTATATAGTTTTTTAAATGCTACAGCAGAAAGAATATGGCAAGGGGAGATATGTGACTTGGAAGAGTGTGTAGGATGGTGTAGTAATTCTTTTTCTCTCTATGTGTGTGTGTGTGTGTGTGTGTGTGTGTGTGTTGTATTTGTGGAGTTTG
This sequence comes from Ondatra zibethicus, assembly GCA_004026605.1. Taxonomy (NCBI): domain Eukaryota; kingdom Metazoa; phylum Chordata; class Mammalia; order Rodentia; family Cricetidae; genus Ondatra; species Ondatra zibethicus. The sequence continues at coordinate 25,157 of PVIU01016686.1, read as the reverse complement.
AGTGTGTGTGGTACATACAACTGAATGCTTGGGTGAAAATCCAAAGTACTGTGTAAGAAGCAGAGATGTCTAATGAGAATTGAAAACATGGAAGTAATGGTTGAAATTTGGTTGGTAAGAATCACACAGTGATTCTCACTGTATAAATATACAATTTCTGTTTTACATGGTATTTAGCACCTCCCAAGAATATGCTGACAACAAACACACTAAACATTTGTTCCATTGTACAAACTCAATTCCTGGTGACGACTAGGGAATGCCTCACCAGATTGCCCTAGTCACAACTTGGCAGGCAGTTAAGGCTAAGCAGTCAGTCATCTTCCACAGCTTCCGGCCCTTCTGAAGCACAGCACATGCTTCACTAGAACTAGAAGCAAAAGCCAGTGTCCAGAAAAGCTTTGTTCTATCCACAGCACTCTGATGACCTTACCTTTAAATTCATTGTCTGACACCAAACAGACAGTTTTGCAAATAGTAAATTTATGCATAATATCTTCTTTCTGATCCCAAGGTTTCCTCCCACAGGGAAAAAAAAAAAACAAACAATCCAACATGCACTTTGAAAAAAAAAATAAAAACTGTAGAAAGTTGAGAGGGTTCCATTGGGATGATCAGCTTCAGAGATGAGGTTATTCACCTGTCAAGGTCAGCAAATACATTATATAGTGTGCCAAATAGTCAAAAATTCATTCATGAAGTTTAGCTGGGTTTTCATTCAGCTACTGAAATAGACACAGAAAATAGGGAACCTGGGAGCATGGTTATTTTCTAATAAATCTTCATTTATGAAAGCAAGCAACCTCCAAGTACTATCCATGTATATCCATGATATAGAAGTACTATATCATGATATAGAAGCCTACAGACTAATAAGTTTGGCATAGTATGAGTTATTAATAAGCTTGGAATAATATGTTGGAGCCTCTATTTCCTTCACTCCCCCAATCCACTTGGCCCCAGGGTTGCTGGCCATTCCCCTCCTCCTTATCCTCCAAACCACACAATCTTACACATGTTTTCCTTATCAGCCTCCTAGAAGCCCTGGTATAGGACACCAAAAAGCCATCTATAGCCAAACATTATTCATCTTTATCATCAAATTACAAAACCCTACCAATTATATCACTAATGCTCAGCATCTATTCTCTCTTCAAAGTCTCAGGGGACTTAAACCTCTTACCTCTGACCCCTTAAGAATAGACCTTCTTCATCTCAGGTCTTCCCCCCCTTTCAAAATCCCATACCTGCAGTTAAAAAAACCCAATGGAACCTACCACTTGACTCAGGATCTGTGAGTTATTAACTCTGCGGTGGCATGTATCCACCCTGTAGTACCCAACTCCTATACCCTTCTTTCTACCATCCCTTGGGGTACCTGTCTCAGACATCAAGGATATCTGCTTTGTGTTCCTCTGGATCCTTCAGTCATAAAATACCTTTGCCTTTGCTTTGACTGACCTGGACACTAGCCTTTCTTCCCAAGTACTTGAACTGTCCTAAACCCAGGAGTTCTAGGACAGCCCAAAATCTAATTGGCCAGGCTCTGGCATCAGACTTATTCTCTTTAGCTTGTGCAATATGTAGATGACCTTCTCCTCTGTAGTCCATCCCTGTAAATTAATCAGGCTGACTCCTCTGCGCTCATGAACTTCCTGTCTCACCCTATACAACACAGCTGTCCACTCCTCAGGTCACTTATGTGGGACTATTACTCAATTCACAAGGCCATTACCCTATACAGTGCACAGTCCATCATGAAAGGGACATGTCAGGAGCAATGTGAGTTAGCTGGGCACATGGCATCAGTGGTCAAGAAGCTGACAGGAAGTGGGGTGAGGCTGCAAAAACTTTAAGACTCACACTTAGTGACCCCTTCCTTCAGCAAGACTCCACTTCCTAAAGCTTGCTCAGTCTTCCAAAAGAACACCCCCAGCTAGAGACAAAATATTCAAGCACATGAGCCTACGGATGATATTCCCATTCAAATCACAACCATGAGGAATGCAAGATGGAGGAAAGAGAATGGAAAATAAACTTAAAGAGACAGACTATGAACTGATTCAAGCTTAAAGAGTTCATGTTTACCCATGAAGGAGGAGGAACTCACAGAAGGTTTTGTTACAGGTAAACTGCATCTGCAGTGTAGGAAGATTGTCTTAAGGCAACAAGGAAAGAGAATATAAGTGGAGCAGATCTGGAGAGTGGCTAAGATGAATTTGTATAACTCGAGGTACATATTGAGAGAAACTGAACTACCAGGGGTGCAGAATGATAAGGGGCTTATGTAGTGAAACTGGCCTCAGGCTTTGGAAGGCAATAGAGGATGGAGAGTTGCAATGTCACAAGAAAGGGCTTAACTAGCATCAGGTATTTTTGTTTGCAGTTCTTTTTCATCTCTCCCATAGTACCACCTTGAAGGCTATTGCTAAGACTTCTGTTGTGGACTTACGCGCTCCCTTTCTAGGCTTTTAAGTTTGGCTCTGATGTCAGGAAAGCTCTGGAATTAGAAGCATCACTTTATGGGCAGGCATACAGAGATGAGCTAGGAGGCAAGATGTCTAGGTTTCATCAGCATGTCTCAGAGTTGCCTGGACTCCTCAGGTAGAAGGTTGTGGGTGATAATCATATAAATGTCATGCTAAGATGGTAAGATTAGGAGATATATTTATTTCTTTTAATAAAAGTAGAAGAATTGTTGGTATTGGACTCTAATCCTTCTCTATTTGAGAGTGTTTGCTTAATGAATAGGAGACATATAAACTGACCAAGTCATCCACCCCAGCAATCTCCTGCAAAGGGTGAATAGTGGCCAATTTAAACCAGTAGGGGACAGTAAAGAAGGTCCCATGACTGAGTAAGAATGGAGGAGTGTGTGTGCAAGCTGCATTTGGCCTATTCCCTTGCTTTCTTCCCCTCCTTCTAGGTCCTGGTTCTCTCTTTGAAGATATCTTAAAGTGCAGGACATTTACACAGGATGCTGGAGAGACCAGAAAAAACAAAAGGCGATTGGAACCATGAAAAAAGAAAGCTTAAATTTAGGTAAAGGGAAATCCTTTTCTATTTCCCTGATTGCTTTCAGTAATTTTAAAGGTCACAAATGATATTGGGATCCAGAGTACTGTTATGCAGACATTTGGATTCATTATCTAAGGAGTATTGGGAACAAATTCAATGACAAAAGTGAAAAAGTGCAGTGTTCTTCAGGTCGGGTTTCAGATAGAGAGACTGGAGGTATTCTAAGAGGCATGACAAAAGGAAATGAGAGGATATGGAAGACACTGCTCCCATGGGGAATGCGAAGGAAAATGTCATTGCAGACTGAAATAAAGAGTGTCCCCAGAACTCAGGGAGGACTGGAGGAAGACACAAACCACTCAGTGAGTGAGTCATCATGGAAGTCAACTAGGGTCAGAGGTTTAGCCTGGCTAAGCCCAAGGGGAGACTCAGTGCCTGGTAACAGGACTTTCGTGTTGGCCAAAAGGCAAGAATGAAAATGGAGCTAGAGGAAGAGGAGTCTCATTCAATGGAATATGTCAGGAATAGGATCACAAAAGCCAGGAGGACCTAAAGGAACTGTGTGATGGTGGAAGATACAAAATAATCCCACACTAGTTCAGAATTACGTATAATAAAGGGTTATTTATTTAGGGCAGACACACAGATCACTGTCCTAGATCACAGTCCTCTGTACAAACAGGGAACAGAGACAATGTCTAACAGCCGGAAGCAAGAGCCGACAACAAGAGAGCACAGGCAAGCTTTACAGCTGCATTTATAGTGCAGAAGACGACACCCAAATGGTAGCTTAAAGGCTATTGGCTGAAGGAATTCCCACAGCAAGTCCCCCTTTGGTTTAAATAAGAGAGTTCCAAATTCAATACAAAACTTTATACACTAGGAACAGGTATCAAGTATAAGATTAGAATTACAACCAGCATAAACAATAATAAACAATAAGCAAGGAACACGTGATAAATGTTTTAATAAACATTCTGTCATAAGGAATCTAAGTCTTATATTGAAAAGGCTTTGCTAGATCATAAGGTAACTATGACTATATAATCTTCAACCTGACCGAAGGTCTGAGAAGGAAGATAATATTGCTTGAGTACACAGGAAGTGCAATCAAGCAGCTTCTAAAATGTGCAGTAGATGACAGAGACAACTGGCTGCCTGAGCAATCACCCAAAGTCTCATTTGCAATATTGAAGCAACCAACTTTGGATAAGGCCTAGAATAACTGACAGACCATTTTTAGAAGCAGGAAAAATTTCAAAACATCTTACCCTGTCTTGGCAAGATTTGACAGTCTTTTCTCTTATATCCAGCTTGTCCAGTCTGGACATAGTGCACATTTTCAGTGGTTGAGGCATGGGGAGTTCCTTGCCCAAAAGCTAGTTGTGCCAAGAAGAAAACAAACTCCAAGTGGTGTATCTTTGGTGCTTAACACTCTCTAAGGAATATATAGGTGCTTCCAGGAGCAATCGTGTCTCACATCAACAGAATCCTAAGTTATTTAAATGCCATGTTCTACAGATCTTTGGAGTGGTTAAAGGTTACCTATATATGCAGAATACAAACTCTGTGTGTCTAAAGAACCTAGTTAGTCTGACTAAAAGTATAACAAACATGAATGACTATTGACCTATAATACTTAATACCTATAAATGTAGCAACTAAGACTTTATATCACAATATCAAACAATCTTTACACAACTGTGCAGTAAAGGAGGACAATGACCTCAAAATCTAAACATGTATAAATATTTAATCAGAGGTAGAAATATATAATACAATATGATAAATATATCCTAAAATTGTATCAATTTACAAAATATCTTGAACAGAGGTAGAAACATGAATGCATACAATCTGACAAAATAACTTTGCATAGGTGTATAAATATTGTAAACATAAATAGGTGCATATTTAATATAACAAATATCATTTGAACTTGTATCAATATACAAAAATCTATACCAATGTAAATTGTCCATAAATAATAGCTCATGGGTATTCACTCTATTACTTACTATTATTATTATTATTATTATTATTAGTGTGAGTAAGTTTACACTAATCTACCTATTCTCCCTTTCAGTTTTTCCTCTTTTTTTGAGATCTTTGAGCCTACATAATTTCCAGCCCAAGCCCCAACCTTATATGAGTAATAATTAATCCCGAAATGGTGTCCCTAACCCATTTAAAAGGACAAACTTTGTTGGGAGAGGGGACATTGTCTTCTAGAGTTGCTTCCAGCTGTCATGGGGGCAGTTTTTTTTATAGGACCCTGTAAAAATAAAATGATGGTTAAGTTTCAAGATTGCTGATTGTATAATTGCAAATGATTTCTGAGTAGTCAATAGGGTCTTTTTGTTTGTTTGTTTGTTTGTTGATGTTCTTATTTGAAGTTCTGGCCAGAACAATGTAAGAAGGTGCACCATTTCTGCTGCTGGCACCCAAAAAACAGGCTCATGGTAGCAATATCAGCATCATGATGTCATATCAACCAGGTGGAGTCATTGTTGTGGGGCCCCATCTTCTTCCTGGAAGCTTCAAAGATTACTGCAGGAAAATCTGTTCATTGTTGAAAACTTAAACATTATTCATATAGACATATATTCAACAAAAGATATGATATACACAAATGGGCATGGAGAAAAGTAAAATATTTCCTTAAAATCTATCTTCTTGAAGAATATATATAGTTAGTTTTCCTTAGTTATGATAAAAGATAAAGCAGATATAAATATTGTAACTGTAATTCTTGATTGATACCTGTTTTGTTATATGTAATATGAAATTTTACTATGTTAAAATTAAAATCTTCCTTTTTATTTAAACAGAAAAGGGGAGGTGATGTGGGATTCTCCTCTGTATGCTGTGAATATCATTGGTTAATAAAGAAACTGTGCAGGGCAGAATATAGGTAGGCTGGGAAAAGAAAATTAAATGCTGGGAGAAAGAAGGCCAAGTCAGGAGAAGCCATGTAGCCCTGCCAGAGACAGACACTGGACTGAACTTTACCTGGTAAGCCACAGCCATGTGGCAATACACAGATTAATGGATATGGGTTAGTTTAGGATATCAGTTAGCCAGAAATATGCTTAAGCTATTGGGCAAACAGTATTGCAAATAATATGGTTTCTGTGTGATTATTACAGGGTGGGATGGAAACCTATTACAATAACTATAGAATTTGTGAAGACCAGAAAGAGAGGAAGAAAACAGACTTCCAGGAGGAGAAGGCAGGAAAGTGGCATAATAGCCTGGTTAGGGCTAAGGAAACTACAGTACTGCAGTTCCAAGGGTTGGTGGGGCAGCTTGGGGTCAGGTGAAGAGGGCCAGCCACAGCCTTAAAGGTTATGTCTTGGGGTTACCTCTGCCTGAAGGGGGAATTTACCAAATTACCACTGGTGGATGGGGTGCCTAGAGAATTTCTGAGCCAGGAGATGAGTCTGCCTCAGGTGCACTGGAGATGAGGAATAGGGTCCCAGTCAGGCTCATACCCTGAGTTGGAGTGAAGATACCAGGAAAGCTGATCTGAGTCAAGGTAAGTGTTACAGCTCTGAGGGGAAAAGCATCCTGGCAGTTGGGCAGCCTTCAAGGAAAGAATGCATCTGAGGCTCCCAATTCCCCTCTCTGTTCTGCAGAGGATCTTTCTTTCTTTCCATGTTTTCTCACTCCTAATGACGGCCTTTCTTCATTGGCTGATTCTGTCTGAGATTCTCCCTGCTCCTATTTGTGCTCAAGATTATTCTGCCTTGTAATTCTTTAACTAGTAGAGAAAGGAAACCTGATCAAGATGCCTACGCAGCAACACTTCTACTAACTCCACATAGAAAAGTAACTACCCAGGCCAGTCCGAAGTCCTGACTCACAAAACTGCTACATATCATAATAAATATTTTAAGTAACCAAACTGCAAAATGGCATATTACCCAGAAGTAGATACCTGGGGCAGCACATAGACTCTACCTTTTCTGTTCATCAATCTGTAAGCTCTAAATACTTCACAGAAAATAGCTTTCAAGGTCTCATTTTCAGTTGTTTTTAGGACAACAAAACTTTTTGGGGACCATCACAAACACTTTTAAATTTCAACAGAAATCTTTCTACAGTCCAGTCTCCTGGTTCTAGCCATATAAAAGTCTAAAAATACTGTTGTAAAGGTTGTCCTGGATGATTTGGTTGTTGGTGATGCCACAGTTGCATCTAGGCAAATTTCTCTGTTGTGGTAATCATCACAATTAAACTGCTCTCTTCTTTGTTCAGATTCTGGTGGGTAAACCATCTTGTCCTTTTGACCTCTCGAGGTTCCTCATTCTTAGAATACAGTATTTTTTGTTTTTGTCATCAAGACTGGTTTCTAAATTTCTTGTTGAAATAGATTCCTGGTTGGCTTACCTTATTGGTCTCTAAATGTGGTGTTTTTACATAACTAATAATTATGTCTGTGCTGAGATTCCTCACAGCTGTATCATGTCACTGCAGAAACTATGTTTTCCAATAAAAAGTACATTCTTGTGGTTCATATTATGCACATGTAAATACATTGCCCTTTGTACTTTGGGCTGTTATACAGTACTAGCTACAAACTTATCTCTCACTAATCAAACCAGGGAAGAAACACATACTGCACATTTGAAATGTAAACCTTGAGAATAATTTGACATTCTGAAACCCCATGTTTTCCTACTTTTCTATATTGAACTCCAAGTCTAAAATACCTACAGGGTATAATAAAATATTCTAGAAATCTGCCATAGCATCCTATTGAATAACAGCATAAAAACTCACACAGACAGTCCTAGGTATAAACTTAGTGTCAGAAGGAAGGAAAGTAATGAACTAGAGAGACCCATACACTGAAAACTTTAAAACATTGATAAAAGAAACTGAAGAGGACACAATTAAAACACATCCCATGTGTATAATTCTGGAGAATCAGCTTTATTGGAGTGACCATTTTTTAAAAATGCAATATGCAGTTCCAATACAATCACTGTAGACATCCCAATGGCATTCTTCAAAGAAATAGGAAAGCCAATCCTAAAGATTAGATGTAGGTACAAAAGTTCTAAAACTGTTAAGGGTAATAATGAAGAACAAAGGCCCAATAAGGCTGGAATGTTGCAGGTATCACTCCACCTAGTTGAATACTATACTGAAAAGCCATAGCATGCAAAGCCATATGGTGCTGCCAAAAAAAAAAGAGAAAGAAACAAAGTAGATTGGAACAAAATACAGAATCAGGAAATAAAGCAAAATGTGTCGATAAAGAGGGAAGGAAGGAGAAAAGGGGAGGGAGGAAGATGAAAGTGGAAGAAGAGGAAAAAGAGTGGGAGGAGGGGGGAAGGAGGAGAAAAAAGAGTAAGAAAATTTTTCTATCAAGCTTTCCTACTTATACATGCTAGTTTCAGAATATATGCATGCGTTTTATGAACAATATCACAGTGCAAAGTTGATTTCATATAAATGCTGAGGTCTGAACACCTAGAGCAGAAGTTGTGATAAGCATGAGGCTAACTGGACCAAAATATAGGAAACTGCGAGCACCACCTCCTGATGAGGGAGCCACCCTGGCTATATCAAGGGCAGGGGCTGTGAGTCAGTGCATGGTCCACCCAGGTGGGCATGCAGCATCAATGCCAGGTGCTGTGAGTCAGTGGATATTCTAAAATGATGACAACCTGAACAAAATGAAGTTCAGTTTTGTCTCTTACAGGATGGTATATATTATTGGAAATGCAGTGAAAACCACCACTTGCACCTTGCAACTTAACTGCTAAGACTTTGGAGTAAGTCAGAGTGTTTCTATATTATGTTGGTTTTTCTTTTTTTGGCTTACTACTTTGTAATCTTGAGTGGACCACTTAACTCCTAATTTTATGAGAATTTAATGAGGTATTTAGGTTAATATTCTCCCATTCAAAAAAGTATTTATTGGAATCCATTTCTCAGTATCTATTAAATAACCATATTTTAAAGTAGGGTCTTTAGAAAGATAATCAAGTTAAAAGAAGTTTTCAAGATAGGCCATAAGACAAAATGACTAGGGGCCTTATAAGATGGGATATCTAGAAGGAAAGAATGACTTCAAGCTGTCCTGGGACTTACACATGTGTGCCATGGCTCATGCACACACATTTTATAAGTAAATAAGTTTAATTAATGTGATAACACATTTAGAAGGGGAAATAGGGTGCAGGTACTCATACTCTGGAAGCTCTGTGCAAGGATGAGGACAGAACAAGGGTGGTGCTCCCTCAAACCAACCATTGCCAAAGATTGCTACAGAACCACCAAAGAGATGAAGAACAGTCACTTTGTCACAGTCCTCAGAAGGAGTGAAATATTTGGAAAAGTGGCTCATGGCCTTGTAAGTTCAAGAACTGTGAAGCAATAAACCCATCCTTCTTAAGACCCAGTTTTCAGTACTCAGAGGAACAGGATCCAGAACAGATTGATGTACTAAGAATGTTGGTTAGGGCAGTCCCCAGCAGCAGCAATCAGCTGGGAGACCGGCCTCCAGGCTGCACTACCACCACTGAGACCCCCAAGACATACTCAGCTGCCCAAGGCCCAACTCCAAGTACCTAGACATCCTCCCTGTGGCAAGCCCTTCCCTGTAGCCCCAGAAGATTATATAGGCACAGGCACAACCCAGAGCAGCAGGAAGAACAGAGTGACTGGCCTCCCAGCTGAACTGCCCCAGTGACCAGATCCTAAACCCCAGGTCACATCTGGTGCAACTCCCCCTCCCATCTCAGCATCAGCAAGGCAGTTAGACCCCCAAATCTGGTGGAGATCCACTGCTCTGGTGCAGTCCTCGGGAGTCAGCAAGTAGGAAAGAGACCTGCCTCCAGGATGCATCACTGCTGCTGCAACCCACTGGATTCTGTTCCCAAGACCCACTCAGTTGCCGAACCCCATGAACTTTTTCATCCTTCCTGTGGCCAGCCCTCCACAAACTCCAGCAGACTACATAGGCAACAGCACAGCACACACCAGCTGGAAGAACAGATGAGTAAACGCCAGTGTAAATATATAAAGGATAATTTAGCACCACCAAAATCCAGTGGTCCGACAACAAAAAGACCTGAACATTTGAATGTAGCAGAAGCACAAGAATATGACTTTAAAAATAATTTATGGTTATTTTTTAGATCATTTTCTTCTGGTTCATCCATATTTGGTTTTTCAGTTCTTACTTTTGTAGGGTCTTTAGGTTTTACTGGTGTTGTGTTGCTCTTTGTGGTGGAGAGAAACTCAAAGTTGTTCCACTAAAATTAGGAAGAAGTCAAAGTTGTTCACTGTCTCCATATCTATTCAATACAGTACTCAAAGTTGTAGCCAGAGTTATAAGACAACAAAGGGAGATCAAGGGAATGCAAATGGGAAAGGAAGGAGTCAAACTTTTGCTATTTGAAGATGATATGATTTTATACATAAGTTGACCCTAAAAATTCTATCAGGGAACTCCTACAGCTGATAAATATCTTCAGTAATATGGCAGAATACAAGAATAAAAAATATCAGTAGTCCTCTTATATAAAAATGATAAAATGGCTGAGGAAGAAATCAGAGAAACATCACCATTTACAATAGCAACAAATAACATAAAATATCTTTGAGTGACTCTAACCAAACAAGTGAAAGACCTATATAACAAGAACTTTAAGTATTTAAGAAAGAAAGTGCAGAATACACCATAAAATGGAAAGTTGTAGTGTGCTCATGGATCTACAGAATCAATACAATCTCCCATCAAAATTCAAACACAATTCATTACCAACCTCAAAAGAACAATTCTCAAATTCATATTGAAAAACAAAAAATCCACGATAACAAAAAAATTCTGTATAATTGAGGAACTTACAGAGGTATCACCACCCCCAACTTCAAGCTCTATTATAGAGCTATAGCAATAAAAACAGCAGGATACTGGCATAAAAATGGGCAGGTGGATTAATGGAATTTCATTGAGGGCCTTGATGTAAATCCACACACCTATGTACACTTGATTTTTGATAAAGAAGCCAAGATTATAGAATGGAAAAAAGAAAGCATCTTCAACAAATGGTGCTGGTGTAATTGAATGCCGACCAGAAGGAGAATGCAAATAGATTCATACCTATCACAGTACATAAAAGAAACTAAACATCAATGGTGTGGGAGGTCCTCCTCCAACACATCAAAATACCAAAACCTCAGTTTAAAAATGGGGTAAAGATTTAAAATAAAATTCTCAGCAGAAGAATCTCAAATGGTTGAGATACACTAATTGTTCAACATCCTTGACAGTCAGGGAAATATAAATCTAAATGACTCTGAAATACAATCTTATACCTGTCAGAATGGTGAAGATCAAAAACACTAATGACAGTCTTTGTTGGAGAGGATATCGAGTAAGGGGAAACACTTCACCACTACTGATGGGAGTGCAAACTTGTACAGCCAATCTGTATGCAGTTTCTCAGAAAATTGAGAATCAATCTACCTCAAGACCTAGATATATATACCAATCTTGTATACCCTAAGAATGCTCAGTCATATAACAAAGAAACTTGTTCAACTATGTTCATAGGAGCATCATTTATAATAGCCAGAACCTGGCAACCTAAATGGCCCTCAACTGAAGAATGGACAAAGAAAATAAGGTACATCTATACATTGAAGTATTACTCAGTGGTAAAAAACAATGACATCGTGAAATTTTCAGGCAAATGAGTGGAATGAGAGAAAATCATCCTGAGTGAGGTAACCCAGGTCCAGAAAGACAAACATGGTATCTACTCACTCATTAGTGGCTATTAGCAATAAAGGATACAATCCACATCCCCAGAGAAGCTAGTTAACAGGGAGAGCCCAGAGAAAGATACATATATTTCCCTGGGAAGAGGAAATAGATGAGATCTCCTGGGTAAACTAGGGGCAAAGGTGGGGTGAGGATTTAAGGGATGGAAGTATGGGAACATGAGAGATTAGTTTGGGTTGGTTATTGGTGGGACAGACAAGGAGAATAATGAAAGGGATATCTGGATGGGAGGCCATTTAGGGGTTTGGGAGAAACCTGGTACCAGGGAAACTCCCAGGAATCCATGATTGATGACTATCCTAATTGTCATCAGAAAGCCTCTATCCAGTAACTGATGGAAGCAGATGCAGAGATCCACAGCCAAGCCCTGGGCCTTGCTCCAGGAGTCCTGTTGCAGAGAGAGAAGGATTCTATGAGCCAGGGGGAGAACCCACAGATCCAGCTGACCTGAACTCCCAGGAGCTCACAGACTCAGTTCTGACAGCTAGGAAGCCTGCATGGGACTGGCCTAGGCCCTCTGAATGTGTATGACAGTTGTGTAGGTTGGTCTGCTTGTGGGGTTCCTATCAGTGAGATCAGAATCTATCCCTGGTATTTGAATTGACTTTTCAGAATCTGTTCCCCATGCTGGGTTGTCTCACCACACCTTGGTGCAGCGAAGGAGCTTGTTCATGCCTCAACTTATTGTGTTATGCTTTGTTGATTCTTATGGGAGGTTTACCCCTTACTGAATAGAGACAGAGGAGGAGTGGATGCAGGGGAGAAAAAGGGAGGTTTGGGGAAGTGGTGTAGGAGTTCTTTCTGTTTGTGTGTTGCTTTTATAGGATAATGAATAAAGAAATTGCCTTGGCCTAGTTGATAGGGCAGAATTTAGGTAGGCAGAGAAGACAGAACTGAATTCTGAGAGAAAGAAAGTAGAGTGAGAGAATTGCCATGGAGCCACCAGAATCACACATGCTGAATCTTTCCCGATAAGCCACGACCTCATGGTGATATACAGATTAATATAAATAGGTTAAATCAAGATGTGAGAATTAGCTAATAGGAGGCTAGAAATAATGGGTCAGGCAGTGATTTAATTAATACAGTTTCTATGTGGTTATTTTAGGTGTAAACTAGCTGGGTGATCAGGACAAACAAAGGGACCCACTCCTTGTAACAGGGAGGGAACAGGAGGAAAGGAGTACCGGGAAACTCATTGGTATGCAAAATAAATGAAAAAAATAATAATAAAAGAAAGTTAGATAAAGCAAACTATCTAGCTAGAAAGTTAGGGGTTTTTTCATAGTTACAATGCAAAATTTGAATTTCTTTCTTAAATCTTTGTATTAAGATACCTTTTATATTTCTGACTACTGTTTTTCTTTTTCCCAGGGAGGGCAAGTGATGTTATTGGCTCTGTGGAAAGTAGTTTCTTAAACAGAAGATGCATTTTGATGAACATAATGAGGCTGAGACAGGCAGTTTCAATCAGTATGACCTTCTGCAATATGTAGAAAACACAAATCACTGTCTTTATATTATAACAAAGTAGCTAGGATGGGACAAAATATCTAAGGTGGCACCTGTGTCACCTTGTTGACCATGGGTTGAGTGACTTTGAGGAAGTGCCAGAGATGGCCTCATATATAACATGCTAACTGGTTGGACAGCTTCTTGGAAAGACTGAAGCAGACTTTCTCCTTGTCTCAGTGGCACTGAAGGGAAGCTTCGAGCCATGCTGAACTTGTACCAAAGATGGAGGACACACCCTATTTTTTTCAAAAATGTGATAGCATGAAGAAATGAACAAGTTTTTTGCTCAAAGTTTTCATTATTTTTGAGTGAGGGATGGGTGCATAAATCAGTTTCTTTACCATTGGTGTTCTCATGAAGAAATGGTGTAGGAGTGTCTTCTGTATTTGTGTGTTGCTTTCATTGGTTAAATAAAGAGACTGCCTTGGCCTTTTGATAGGGCAGCCCTTAGGTGGGTGGAGTAGACAGAACGGAATTCTGGGATAGAAAAGGCAAAGTCAGGGAGAGTTGCCCGCCATAAAGCCTGCCAGGTCAGACACACTAAATCTTTCCAGGTAAGCCACGACTCGTGGTAACACACATATTATTAAAAATGGATTAAACAAATATGCAAGAGTTAAACAATAAGAGCTAAAACTAATGGGCCAAACAATAATTAAATAAATACAGTTTCCATGTAATTATTTCAGCAGCTGGGAGCCAGTCAAAAAAGCACAGCCCACGTGCCTCTTGCACAAACAGAAGACCCTCCTACATCAAAGGAAGAAGGAACAGTACACAACATTTGTAGATGCTACAAGACAGAGGACATTAAGGTCATTGGGGAGCATCACCAGCCACAAACCTCAGTTATAAATGCCCATTGGGGCATCTGATCAGACATGAGTCAATGGGCCAACAGTTGCCAGGAAGGAGGCATTTCCAAAGCTTATTAAGGAGAACATGGCCCTTGAATGAGAAAAGGAAGACCATTTATGTCATGAGCACAAGTTTTAAATTTGAAATACAGACATATCTTTATGTATCCATAAATCCCCATAATGAATCAATTTCCATTTCTTGCCACAGGCATTCATTAAGGAACAACCAGCAGCCAAATGTTTCCCAAGACTCCAGGCCCTGAGCTCTAGGAATGGGACACTCACTAACGCACATACTTTCAGAGACAGACGTCCATACTTAGGCTTCTGATGCAGCACAGTGTAGATGGCAATCCCAGTTATTTAAAATTAGATCAATTAGTTGCTCAGAATGTCAGACAATTTCCTGCAGGTACTACTTAGAGAAAGCTGGCGCCATGAATGACTTCCACTCACATGTGTCCAAGGCTATAGGCATACTTAAGAAAATGGATTCAGGAAATTCTTGTAGGTATTTTAGACAGTGCCACTACAATGTGCTTCCTACTTTAGATCAACACCATCTCCAAAGCTTCCACCCTTTGCTCTTCCCCTAGATTATGCCTCTTGGCTCAAGTCTCTTTCAGTAGGAGCATACTGGAAATTTTGGAGAAGCATAAAAACAAAGACCCTACACGGATGTGGAGTGACCTACACGAGGTACCATCCTGAGGAAGGATGAGTCTGTAGTCAGCAGGTATTCTGCACAAAGGATATCTTTCCCCTTTGTTCCCCAGGATGGCAGCTTTATCAGTCCCTGCCAGTCTGCAGCCCCAGTGACTAACCCATGTTCTTTTATCTCAGGTGCTTTTCTCTCACTGTGGTGTAATTACACAGAGCTAGAATTCTTTCATTTGATCATATTTGCTATTTAGGCATTTCCTATTGTCACTGAAAAAAACACAATGGTCTGAACTATGGTTCTAGTGCCAAAGAACTGGGGCACCTTGTCCTAGAGGGGTGCTCTCCAAAAGGTCACAATGACTGTGTGTCCTAAAGCCGCATGATCAGAAAATGCCCTCCAAGGACAAGCGCTGTCTAAAGGTGGATGAATTTTCTTCCTGTTTTTTTTTTCCTGACATGACTTCAGTACCCTCAAATACTGAGGACTAGAGGCCACAGTGCTGCTGATGCTCCACAATGCATGGACAGCCTCCCAGGGTTGACAGTGTCAACAGTGTCAGGGTCCAGAAGCTTTGAGCTAGAGTGTCCTCACTCCTCACACAGTCATTCGCACTGAGTGCACATCCCTGTTTGCCTCTTCCACTGCTTATAAGAATAGGAGTCATACTAGATTAGGGCCTCAGTTGATTGTCCCATTAAATCTTAATCACCTAAGTTTAAAGCCTTAAAACACAACCCCACTAGGGGTTATAGCTTCACTACATGATCTCTTGTCCAGACAATTATGTCCATAGTACCAGGGCAAAGAGAGAAGGGAAATTGGAGGGAAGATAATTTCACTTTAAGGGGTTTTCCCTAGAAATTCTGTTAGGTCTTTTCACGTGTCATTGTCCCAAATCATTGCAATGTCCGATTACAAAGAAGGCTAGAGATATTTTCTCTAACTTGATATCTACACACTCAGCGAAAGCTGATGAAAGTCTGTTAGAAAGATGAAAGGATGACCTCTTCTAATCCTCCCTTAGCATGTTCTTCCTAGATGTAACCTTTCAGAGTTTTTGCAGGGCCCATAAGCTAGTGACTTCTCTCACATGGGATGTTAGCACCACAGATGCCATGCCAGTTCTAGGTCCTTCCTCTTCCTGAGAAGAGCCTCACCAACAAACAAACAAAAAATACAAAAACAAAAAACCACACACAGAGCAGCAAAACGCTTGGCTTTCTTCCCTCACTGGGACTTTTTAGTCCCAGCAAACTGACTCTACTCCATGTCCTTTTGTGTTGAAAATTTGAGACTGTAGTGGAGAAGCCTCTACATTATGTCCCTTCAATTAACTTCCTTTCTGATGGGAAACCCTGGGAATTCTGCTTCAGTTGACAAAGATTGACATGTATTTCTTAAAGTATGAAGTTTGGAAAATCATCCCTGGATAAAAGTTACTTATTAACAACTGTGCATGTGTATTCTTTCCAGATGACTATAATGTAGCAACAACAGAGCTCGTTTTAACATGTTGATGTTAATCAGTATATGCTCATATATAGCACAGTTTTGGTTTTCATTTAAAGTTACATTTGATTTATGTTTCTAGTGGTGAAAATAGGGCCATCATCCATGTCATCTGTGAAATTTCTCCCAAACACCATATTTATGTGAAATACTGTTCAGCCAGAATGGACATAGGGCAGCTAATGAACTGAAAGGTGGGGACACCTCACCCTCTCCAGTAGGTGCCAAAGCAAGGTAACTCACCATTCTTCTTGTAGAACATAATTTCTCCTTTGAACTCTATCTTCTCTTCCAGAGACTTTTCTATCTGAAGCATCAGCTGCTCGTTGGTCTCCACACCAAACAAAAACTTGCAGCTGCAGCTCTTCTGCATGACTTCAGTTCTTGCAAACCCAGCCAACTCACAGAAGCCATCGGAACAATAGACTATGGGGAAACCCTTTGCCACCTGGGCATTGGCCAGGATGAAGTTGCTATCTGGAGAAAAAAAAAAAAGAAGACATTCAGCCACTTAGAGCTCTTCTTCAGGTATGTGTTCAGCTCATTGTGCTAAAGACTGTGCTCATCCCACACTTGGATGGGCAGTGGGAGCAGGGCTGGTTCAGCTCTGGCGCGGCTCATGTGTGCATTAGGCACTCAGTTTCCGTGTGGCAGCAGGGGTGATGCCTCAGAGGTGGCTACTGCCTTCAGCTGCCTGAGAAAGTTCACCTCTGGACCAATTTTGTTGGATTGCATGATCTCAAAAGCAGATCCTGAGGCATGAACTTAAGTGTGCATTGTGTCTAAGGAAGGAAACTCCATTTTGAGGCAGGAGGAAATTTTAAAGATGAATGTTGAAGAATGAATAACATATTTATAGAAAAAAGCAATACATGCTAGAGCTTGGCTTCAAAACAAAGCATCCCCAATGTTTGCCAGTTGATTACTAGAATTTAGGGGGAAGTATAAATGATTATAAAAGCATTCTCTCATTCACACAAGAAACAAATGTTGCATACCAACCATAAGTATCTGAAATGGAGGCTTTAAATATAATAAAATTTAAAATGAAAAGAATTATGACTAAGAGGGTAAATTTAAAAATAAGATTTAATTATAATATCCTATTACATGGAACTATTGTCTTAAATACAAATATGTAAAAATACATACATATACCAAGTATAAAATATTTATATATTCATATATTCATACTTACACACATACTTACACAAACATACACATATTAATACAGCATCTAGAATCTGTGCTTGTCTCTAGAGAAAGTATCTTTGGGCACAGAGGGATGGACCTGGGTTTTTTACCATATACTCTACTGTGTACCCACTGGATTTATACAAAATTATTTATATATTGTCAACCTTTGAGACACCATGTTCAAAGAGGTTTGCAGCAGGCAGCTTTGTATCATGTCAATGGAAAGGAGGTTCTGTGGCAACTTCTCGATGGCCGGTGGGATAAACTCGGAACACCCAGTCCATGGTGTCCCCGTCTCGTCCTAAGCATCTGTAGTTTGTTTCCCAGAACAGGCCACTCAGCTTTGCCTCAGGCAGTCCTGGTCTAAGACCACCATTCCTAGTGACAGTATTGACATCCTGCCTTAACTTCTTTGGTTCATCCATTCCTAAGCTGGTTTCCCCCTCTTAGAGCCAGAACTGGATAACAGCATTTGGAAACTTTTGAACCACATGCTCTTTGCAAGCCACAGGAGTGAAATAGATTATCCTAGACTGAGAATTCTCTCACATTTCACAGTATCATTTATTGACTATTAAATGTTGGACATTATCCAAGGTGTGAATGAATAAACTATATGTGACCCTATCCTTAGCAATGCTCCTGCCTGTGTAGAACCCTAGCTCAGTCTACAAGAGATAAGTCCCTCTCAGACCTTAGTGTGCCCTCCTCCCCATTTTAAAATTTGATTAGGGGATTGCTTAGAAAACATAAAATCAGAGCTTGGTAGTTGTCAAACATCCTGAAGGAACTTTGAATGCCATTTTATGTCACTTTAAAGACTCACAAATATTTGAGACTAAATTTTGTCTGAGCTCGCTCAGATAAAAATGAATACCGCCCAATGTGGGGCTCAAACCCACAACCCTGGGATTAAGAGTCCCATGCTCTACCGACTGAGCTAGCCAGGCAGACTTTATGTCACTTTATAAGTGATTTTTTTCAATAGATCTCTGACACATATTGATTTTCTTCAGAAATATCAGGAGACAGGTCCAGGGCAGTGGACAGCTTGAGGAAAATGTATGAATAAGAATAGTGTATGATTTTGTTTTTAGATGCTATAATTTAACTAAAGAAATGCATGATTATAAATATTAAGTTAATGTCATGTTAAGCCATGAATCTGTAATATACATAGTTAATAATTACCACTAGAACTAAGAATGTAAACATCCCAGGCTTTGAAAATTGTAAGCTAGGAATAAGACAAAAACAGATAATGACAGCATTTGAGCAGCACGGCCATGGAACAGACGCCTGCTCGCACAGTGGCAGTGGGAAAAGGAGGAAACAGGGATGGAGCTGGAGGGTAGAAACCATCCTTTCTCTTGGAGCCAAGTTTGCCCACTATTTGTAGATGTCAGCAGCTTTGCTGCATTTGTCTGGCCAAATTTTCTCCATTTTTCTACTTTCTTATCTTCTAGAGACTTATAATTTAAGTTCTTCTTGTATATGATCTGTATATACATTTTTCAAAAAGTAAAGCATGAACTCTTCAACCTAAGATTATTATATTCACTCATGATTACTACTAAACTACATTCTTTTTCCTTTTCTTTTTTTTTGTTTTATTTTGTTTTTGAGACAGGATTTCTCTGTGAAACAGTCCTGGCTGTCCTGAAACTCACTCTGTAGACCAGACTACCCTTGAACTCACAGAGATCTTCCTGGCCCTGCTTCCCGAGTGCTGGGATTAAGGTGTGTGACACCACCACCTGCCCACATTTCTTCTTAATCACCTCAGTTTGTGCTTTCTCTTTACTGTGTTTTGTGACTTTTGCCTTTACGAATTTTAAAAATTGGGAAACATATTTAATATATATATATATTAAACATATTTTTAAAAAGCTGTTAATTTTGGTTAACTTATCCCTCTTATACATTGTGCTAAGTTTTTTTTTTCTCTCTGCAATGAGAAACTCATAACCTGAATTGATGGGGGAAGAGCCACTAGCCAATCACATCAACTTGGGGTGTGGCTACTTGGACCCCAGGTAGAAAATCGAGAGAACACAGGTGTGTGCTCTCTCCATGCGGTGTCCGCCAGACAGATAGGACTGTGGCGTGAGTAGCGTGAGTTCTCCCCTTTTCTTTCATTAAAAATACCTCTTCCTATTGAGCTGGCTTGGTTATTGATTTGTGCTGAATTAATACTTCATCACTGAATGTTTATAATAATCCTTATTTTCACCTTCTACTTGTTCATTATTTATTATCCTTTATCCAACATTGCTCACGTTTCCTTTCTGTTGCTGTGATAAAAAACAAAACAAAACACTCTTCAAAGTCAGTTTGGAGAGGAAAGCGTTTATTTGACTTACACTTTCGGGTCATAATCCATCATTGAGGTATATCAACACAGGAACTAAAGCAGAAGCCATGGAAGATCATAACTTGCTGGCTCACTTTCTGGCTCATGCTTAGTTCAGGATGGTGCTGCCTTAAGTGAGCGGGCTTTCCTCCACCAATGAACAATCAAGACAGTCCCCCATAGGCTCATCTGATAAAAGAAATTCCTCAGCTAAGGATTCTGCTTTCAGTACATGAATCTGGGCCATCATGTTGGCAGCTGAAGCCAACTAGGACAAACATAATCCTTTTCCTCATTTTAAGTTATATGCAATATTATTTTGCTCTCCATATCTCTTAATGGCATATTCTTTTATTCACATATCATCTTTGCAATTGCTTGCAAATATAAGAAAAGACCAGTGCTTTAGAGTTCTAATAAGCTGAAAAGATGATGAGGTATTGCCAAGCCATTGGATCTGTGTTTCAATTAAGGATTCTAGTGTGTCTGAGTACCTAATTCTTCCTGCAAATATGGCACAAAAACAAAACAAAAATAAAGGAATATACTTGGCCTTCTCTGTTTATATTTAGCACTTGCCCTCAATATCTAATTGCATTTCAGTTCCAAAGGGAATGAAGTGGCTGTGTGTGCTTTGGGAAGCTTAGTGCGCAGGCCACACAAAGGGTCCTCCTGTTTGGAAAGTGTTCTTCCTTCACCTTGCTATCTACTCTGCAACAATTGCTTTTCTAAATTCCAATCCTAGAATTCCCAAAGAAGAAACACGGCATTTACTTTAGAATTATGTAAAACAAAGCCAGGGCCTTAGTGGTTAGAAACTCATCACTGCCTTAGCACTATGTGTACACAGGTTCAAGGTAATAACCTTTCCAGGAATCAATTATACACATGTGATTTGCATTTGAAAGTTACAATGCTTTTCTCTGCTGGTTTTGGGTCACCGTTTTCTGTTTCTGGTTTGGAAGTGGCAGTAAGTCACAACAGCCATTTTCAGACCAGTTGTTGACTACAGCTCTGAATGCTTCCTAGCAGAAAGCACTCCTAGAGCAGGGGCAGAACCCAGCGTTTGCTAAACAGCCAGGCTATTCGGTCTGACCTTCAACGCACAATACTACTTTCCCATCAAACAAAGGTGGATAACTCTTTGTTCGTAAGACAAAAGGAATGTAGAGCAAGAAAAGATGGAAAGCAGAGAGGCAAGCATTGTGTGAACTTGTCATCGGTCACTTTAACTCTTAGAGTCTCTACTTTAAGATAACAAAAAATTGTTTATGGTAAACTTTCATTCTCTAACCAAGACCCAAGACTAAATATTAGAATTAAATTTGTACGGCATATTGTTTTTACAGTATCATAAGTCTTTTACTAAAAAGAAGCACTTTTCTCTTCACCAGGTAAAATGAGTCATCATTTGTCTTTTCCATTTTTTTCTGGTGTGTGGGTTTTGAATATTTTCATGTCAAGGGCTACATGTGTTTGGGTGTATATAGTGTATATAATCATGTATGTTCACACATGTGGAGACCTGAGGTTAATGTTGGGAGTCCTCCTCCAGGGTTTTTCCATCTTATTGACTGGGCCAAGGTCTCACAGGTTGCTGATATGGCTAATCCCTTTAGACAGCTTTCTCTAGGAATCTCCTGGCTCCAGCTTCAGAGGCTGGAGTTACAGGCTAGTTGCCACACCCACAAGGCATTTATTTGGTTTCTGGAGGTCCTAGCTCTCTTTCTCAAACTTACACAAACAGTAACCATTGAGCGTCTCCCCAGACTAACATGCATAAACTGATGAAAACATTTTTCGTTGCCCAATTTCTGAGCCAAAGCCATTTTTAAAAAAATACATCATTTATTGGTGATATCACATAAATAAGCCTGGATCTTGTAGTTGCCTTTATCATCTCTTCCAGAAAGTCAACACTTTAAAACTATGGAAGTCACCTGCTTCCTCTGCTCCAAAATACTTTGCATAGATGAACTACAGAGTCTCATAGAAAGCAGACAAATACAGTTGTTATTCAAATAATCTCATTTTCAGTCTCATTCACTTTTCTTGTACAACATAATACTTCTAAAGTGTTACTACTGAAAAATACCTTACTTATGACAAAAGCCAGTAAGTGTATATTCCAAGGAACACAGAACCATAGTCTTAAATTCAATACTGTTTAGCATTCTTATGTTAAACATTCATCAGAATCTTTAATATATTCATGCTCATTCAAAGGTTTTTAACTTCATTTTCATATGTCCCTGTCACTGTTTAAGGTCCAATGAAACTTCAGGAAGAAGAGGTATTGGTTTGTTTTACATCTCTTTCTAAATAATGTTTGGGTTAGCGCAGCCTGCCTGACGCAGGCTGGAGAATTACAATTCTAGGTAGACTAGAAGATGTTCAAGGAAGATAGGAAGAATTGTCAATCTTTCCCTATAGCTTCAAATGTTTAAAGATAGTAACAGTCCCACTTAATGCAATGATTACTCAAATGCACACCACAGAGCTAGTCAAAGCAACAGAATCATTCGAAGGTACTAGTGTCATTGAAGGGGAATCTGTATGTACTTAATGCTTTCTGCCAGTAAGTACAGGTTTTCATGGTCCAAATCTCCATCTCTGAGGCATGTCTTTGATAGTGGCTCTCAATTAAAGCTAAACCTTGTGTCTAATCCTCAGATACTTGTATTAACATAACCTGCAGAGGAGGGAGATGGGCAGATTCAAATCCGTTTGCCCTCATTTTCCTGTAATGGCCAACAAGCAAACATAGGCATTTAACTTTCTTTCCTGAATTGCCCACATGGTTCATGAGTTACCCTTGAGCACCAGCTTTGATGTTTTACATTGATTGACACCTTGACAGGGTCTAAGTTCACCTTGGGAAGAAACCTCTAGGAATGTCTGTGAAGATTTTCTAGCTTAGGTTGCATGAAGTAGGAAGACTCACCTTAAATGTGGGGGCACCATCCCATGGGATGGGCCTAAGACAGAATACTAGCTAAAACACACTGTCAGTCTGCCTCCCACATCACTCTCCATTGCCATGCCTCCCTTGCTGTGGTGGAATAAACAAAATAAGCCTTTCCTTCCTTAAGTTGCTTGGGTCAACTTGTATTTTGTCATAGCAACAAGGAAAGTACCTGCCACAACAGCTCAGCAGGCAGCATGCTCTTCTAGCATGCAGAAAGTACCTGCCACAGTAGCTCAGATGGTAGCATACTCTTCTAGCATGCAGAAAGTCCTGGGTTCAAACTCCAGTGCTGCAATAAATTGGATATCATGAGCTCACCACTGAGTAGGTGGAAGCAACAGGTAAAAAGCTTGAGGTGATTCTTAACTACACAGTTAGTTGGAAGTTAGCCTGGAATACATAAGACTCTGTTTCAAGTAAGAAAAAATAAAAATAAAAAAATTAGTCTTGTAATAGAGTTCAACCAAGGCAGCTTGTGTATCCTTGGTGACACTGAATACAGTTATAGTTGGAGACCACTTTATTGCTGCAGACAGGATGTTAATGTCTATGATGTTAGAAAATTGCAATCATCTTTGCATTTTATGTTGACTTCAGGGCAGTTGAGTGTTGCCTTGCCAAGAATAATGGCATATGTAATAGATTAATGATCTTGGTGACAAGCTGAAGTTCTCAAGATATTCTGCTTAAATTTAGAAGTTACTTACATTTGATGACTTTTCTAGTATTACTTAAAAAAAACAGATGAGAAGTTTGAAACGGGGGATTCTCACAGTTCTTACACTTAATTTGCTCCTCAGTGTCATGCTTCACAATGTTGTATTGCTGGCTTTCATCACTCATTTATAATTTAATATTTAAAAGTACTTTTACTCCAGAAAGAGCAATATTAGAAAAAACTATGTAACACTAGATCTCACAGCTCGCCCTTCAGTGCTGAGGTGGAGTGGAAAGCAGGAATTATATTTGTTATGAGAAAACACTGTTCCCTGCTTTCCAACAAACAGACACATAGACAGACAAACACAAAAATGCCCTCAGTAAGCCACTGGGTGTCTTGTTCAGCACCCTCAGCTGACACCTCCAAAAAATTCAGAATTGAATTGAAACAAAACAAAACCTCACATGCATAAGATGATGGGAAGGTCCTTCAGAAGAACATCAAAAAGAGCTGTAAGAACCTAGTGGCTGGCCAGAGAGATGAACCAGGGTGTCAAAGCACTTGGCACAAACCTGATCACTTGAGTTTGAGCCTCAGAATCCATATAAAAGTGGAAAGAGAGACTGAGGAGATCCATCTGGAGGGGTAAGTTTGTGTCCACCCGGCAGCCAGATGCCCCTAGACAATAAGAGCAACAAATAATAAATGATACCTCCTAAAACTGAGAAGCTTCTGTAAAGCAAAGGACACTCTCATTAAGACAAAAAGGCAACCTACTGAATGGGAGAAGATGTTCACTAACCCCACATCAGACAAAGGTCTGATCTTCAAAATATATAAAGAACTCAAGAAACTAGACATTAAAATTCTAAACAACCCAATTAAAAAATGGGGTACTGAACTGAACGTAGAATTCTCAACAGAAGAAGTTCAAATGGCCAAAAGATATTTAAGGTCATGTTCAACATTCTTAGTGACCAAGGAAATGGAAATAAAAACATATCTACTTGAGATACTATCTTACACGTGTCAGAATGGTTAAAATCAAAAACACCAATGATAACCTATGCTGGAGAAGATGTGGAGTAAGGGGAACACTTGTGCATTGCTAGAGTCAACCTACCTCAAGATCCAGCAATACCACTCTTGGGAATATACCCAAGAGATGCCCAATCATACTACAAAAGCATTTGTTCAATTATGTTCATAGCTGCACTATTTGTAACAGCCAGAACCTGAAAACAACCTAGATGCCCATCAATGGAAGAATGGATAAAGAAAGTGTGGAACATATACACATTAGAGTACTACTCAGTGATAAAAAACAATAGCATCTTGAATTTTGCATGCAAATGGATGGAAATAGAAAACACTATACTGAGTGAGATAACACAGATCCACATATATGAATACAGTATGTACTCACTCATTAGTGGACTCTAGCCATAAACAAAGGACATTGAGCCTATAATTCTCAAGCCTAGAGAAGCCAAATAATAAGGTGAACCCAAAGAAAAACATATATAGATCTTCCTGGAAATTGGAAGCAGACAAGATGGCCGGGCAAAAGTTGGGAGCATGGGGGTGGGGGTAGGGGTGGAGGTGG
>PVIU01016685.1:0-44275 GCA_004026605.1 Ondatra zibethicus | reverse complement strand
AAGCTGGTTGGGCGAGGTTTCCGGTCCCAAAGGCAGGCCTACTGAGGGTTGCCCTCTCCTCTCTGCTCGGCTCCGTGGGACAAAGGAGACCCCCTAGCAGGGGACTCGTCCTTCCCCCAAGGCCTCAGCCCGGGTGGGCCGAGCTCAGGTGCAGCCGGGACAGGGTCCAGATGAATCCACGGAAGCTGGTTGGGCGAGGATCCCGGTCCCAAAAGCAGGCCTACTGAGGGTTGCCAGCTCCTCTCTGCTCGGCTCCGTGGGACAAAGGCCTGCGGAGGCTTTTGTAATCAGGGAAAATGGAGAAATCTGTACAGAAATGAAGTGTCTAGATTCTGTAATTGTGCCCTCCTCTGGCCAAGCTATTGACATCAAGTAAATTAATGTTTCCATTTAGAATTCTGATAAATAAGATTACTAGTAGCACATTTCGTTGAAGATGTTATTTTCTGACTTTCTGGTTATTTACTTTTCCCTCTCCTACTGGGATGGTAGTGAAATTTGAAGGTAAATTTGTAACTGTGAGAATCTACAGATGACATGAAGCCATGAGACAGAAGCAGTTTTTTAAACCTCTGCCTGGGTCTTTCATTTCTTTCTTTCTTTACTGTTTTTATTGAGCTATGTATTTTTTTCCTACTCCTCTTCCTTTCTTCCTTCCTTCTTCCCTCCCACCTACCCCCTTACCCCAATTCTCTGGAGCTGTGGATTTTAGCCTGGATATCCTTCGCTTTGCTTTGTATCTTCTATCCACTTATGACTGAGTACATACCATGCTTGTCTTTCTGAGCCTGGGTTACCTCACTCAGGATATTTTTTGTTTCCAGTTCCATCGATTTGCTTTTTGCCTTCATGATGTAATTGTTTCTTACAGCTAAGCAATGCTCCATTGTGTAAGTCTACCACAGTTTCTTTGTCCATTCTAAGGATATCTAGATTGTTTCTATGTTCCAGCTATTATGCACAATGCTGCTATGGAGACTGTTGAGGGTTTTTCTGATGAGACCGGTCTTCTCATAGAAGACTGCAGAGTTCCGACCAGCAGTTCCTTCCCTGGTCTTTACATGCTCTGGAGCTTCTCATCTGGCTGCTTGATTTTACCACCATGACCGTCTCACTTGGTTGTTTCCTTAGCCTCCTAGTTCAGCCTTATTGATTCCTTCACAGACCCATCTATTTCTGTAAAAAGTATTTCGCACTAGTGAGGCTACTTGCAGCTTTTCCTCTAACCCTGTGAAATACTGAAACAACAAGGAAGTCGTGTTCTTTGGCTAAAGGATTTCTTCGGAAAAGATTACCAGTGGCCTCTTGAAAACAGGTTTATTTAAAATGCTGGTGAAGATGCGATACTTTGAGGCTATTCATAGACATCTCTCATGGCAGGATCTTCATATGTATCTGTGGCAATAGGAGATTCTGTGTGCCTGTGCCTGGAATATTCGTGCTCTTTGAAAATTGCTAAAATTCGTGGGTGACTGGCATGGCTCAAGCTTTTCGCCACTGTTTAGACATGCAGTACTGTTGTCTGCAGGGGAGGTTCATGGGTCTTAGATAACTTCACAGAAGCATCCCATAGTGAAGATTCCCTCTCCAGAGTATACATCTAATTTTAGGTTCTCCAGCTGAGATTGGAGTCAGCCATTCAACAGGATCCGGCAGTGCTTAAAAAAAAAGTCTTTTTTTTTTCTTTCTAATCATGGGCTCTTTATGCAGTCCAGTCTGGCCTTAAAGTCACCCTCCTGTCTCAGCCTCCTGAGTACTGGGATGACAGGTTTGCAGCACCAGGCCTAGATTTGTAAAAACTCATGGTCTGCTCCTCCCCCCGTTACCTCCCCTCTCCCTTCCTCCTTTCTCTTTCCCCACTCCTCTCTTTTCTACAAAGCATACTTTTAGAAGTAGGGAATCTTGGGTTCAAAGTTGGGTGGCATTCATAGTGTGATTTTGCATGTTTTTAGGTCTCTATTAAGGGCCATCATTTCATATAAGTTTATTAAAAGGATTTGCAAGTGTAATAAAAGAAAGACTCTAAATGCCGTCTGAGACGTAAAAGGCACTCGATAAACACAAATTTCCTATCCTTTTGTCAATCATTTTCACGCTCTTTGGTTTCATTTGTTATGATTGTGTGAGACCTATCTCTTCATAATTCCCATTGGCCATTATTTTGCTTTAAAGGATTTAAAATTCAATTCCACCAACAACACTGAATCCCTTTACATTACAGGTAAGCATCCTGGAGAATCTCAAAACAGTGTTGACTTGTAAACTTAATAAGGAAAAGATAAATTAAACCAATTCAAGTCCTAGGACTTTTAATAAATTGCCTACAAGGAAAGCCTATGGATTAGTGTAAGAGTTACTCGAGGATAAAGTATTAATTTGGTTTTAATTTCGTGTACTGTCATGCTCTATGCCATGTTATTAAACTCAGTTTTTGTCTGACTTGAAGACAAAGTCAATTTCCATCAAATGACGGTGGAAACCGCAGCAAAACATAAGAGTTTGAAATAGCACAATTTTAGGATAAACTTTTATTTAACCCATTAGAACAAAGTTAGATTTTTAACACTCATGAAAGCATTATAGGCAAGATGCTTTTAGCTTACTGGTTTATTTGGATTACTTGAAGTGTTTATCTGAGTCAAACTTATCATCTATAGCTTTCTGGAAGAAAGAGTTTGGCAATAGGAAACCTAAGTTTCTTTCTTTTTTTCCCCATTCCTTTTTACTTCAAGATTTCAGGGATCAGACTATGTATTTAAGCAAGTATTATGCAATTTGGGAAGCCTAAGTTTTAACAGTTTGTTTTATTTGTTATTAAACATTTCCCGGTTGGGCTGGCAAAATGGCTCAGCACGCAGAAGACGTTCCTGCTACTAAGAGAACTACCTGAGTTTTATCTTCAGATCCAACATGGTGTAAGGAGAGAACTGACTGCCATGAGTTGCAAACCTGAACACATGTATATACACTCAGGCATGCAAATTAAATAAAGTTAAGAAATTAGGAACTTTTTATAAAATATAAAAATATGTGAATAACACGGACTTTAAAGCATTACAAAGCTGTCTGGATGAGCAGAGTGTGTGGTATCCCTTGGTTGCTCACTCTGTTGGACATTTAACTAATGTGTTCTTCATCAATCTCCTATTAAAATATGTGCTCCTTTGTGTCATTGAGGTCAGAATTAGAACAACAACAACAGGAACAATAACAGCAACAACAAAAATTGTGTTCCATATCCTACTCAAAACCAAGGATGACTGAAGTGGCCTGGGCAAGCCAAAGTATGCACTTTTTGATATACTGTCTCTCCATTTTATCATCCATAGGAAATTAAAAATATGTTCTTATGTGTAACAAAATTGAGCTTCATTGGCTCACGTTTATCATCCTTTTCTCTTCTTTTTGGAGACAAGGTCTTGCTATACGGATTTGTGATCTGCTTGCTTAAGCCTGGGATAGCAGACATGAACCAGTATACTTGACACTGATTCTTTTTCTGTGGCTTCATCAGGTAGAGAAGGATTCTATATGTGATTTAAATTTATTTCTTTTAGTCTTTTCTCTATTTTCTCACCTCTATCCACTTCAGTCTTGTTTGATCTTTTTATATGGCATAAAGACTTACAATAGATTATCTCCAGATGTTTATTCCCTGCACATTGTCTGCTTCCCAATTGTTGAAGATATTCTTTCTTCTTTGATTCTCTCTCATGTAGACTCCACTTTGAGCTATATCATAGTTCAACTGTACAGGTGTGATGAGTCTTCTGGAAAGAGTTTCGTGAACGTCTGCTTCTTGTACTATGATAATTTTTTTTGTTCAACAAATGGCACTTCCCCATGATATTGCAGCACATTTATTTGAAAGTTGATATTAATCACTCTTCTCTTTTCACTCAATATTTTCAGAGAGAAAAAAAACCAAACACAGTAGCTACACTTAAAATGTCCGTGGTTGTATGTACTGCTTTTACTTTGTCAGAGACTAATTGCAATTCCCATTCTTGAGGCTACTTACTTTGCAGGAGCATGAGCTAAGCTTCCAGGCTTCCCACCAGAATTCTTTGGCAGAGAAGACATAGCAATTCAGATCCAGACACCAAGCAACCAAGGGACTATAGATCCTCTGTGTTTTCTCTGTCCGTGTTCATAATCTTAGCTCAGTTCATGTCTGAATAACTTTGTCTGCTTGTTTCATCTTTCCAGCATTGGCATTTGCATAGAAAAAGTTTTGTCTGAAAGGCAGGGCAGGGGCAGACCTTTGATGTCAGGAAGCATCTTCAGCTGTAGGTCATTTTTTTCTCACAGCCTCTCCAATGGGCTAACTGGGCATCATGTTTGTTCAGAAGTCAGCTTTAGATGCTGATGATGGGAGCAGCAGCTTTATCTCATTAACCTTTGTATCGCTCATGTCTACCAAGCAATAAGACATAATGCCTGTCAAATAACTCAGAAGAAGAATGTCTATAAAGATGATAGATGAGCTCATTTCTCATTGATAGTTAACATTTTGAGGCCTAGGTTGCCAAATGAACCATGGCCTCCTTCGCTAATCTCACATTTACAAATAAAGTTGAGGCTAAGATGACACCAAACTGACATTTCCTTTAGATTTTATGCAGGTGTTGCAAACGGTGTGTTGTGGATCTCTGTTATTTTCTCAGCCTTTGTTGAACTTGGGGTTTATTCTGTATAGTGGCATTTCAATTGCATTTTAATAAATGAAGACTGCCTGAAGATCTGAGAGTAGAACAGTCCCAGTGGTCAGCCTTACAGACCAGGTTATGGTAACACACACCTTTGATCCCATTAGCCATAGTAGTTTCCATAGAAATCGGGTGGTGCATGCCTTTAATCCCAGCCCTAGAGAGTATTATAAAATGGGAGGAAACACCTCTCAACACACAGCCTCATTCTGAGATTCCAGGAGGCAGGATTGCTATTTCAGACTGAGGTCGAGATAAGAGACAGTGACTGGCTGTTTTGCTTTTCAGATCCTCAGTTTGAACCCCAATTTCTGACCCTGAGCTTTTATTAATGTTGCTTCAATTCTGTATTTGCTCAACCTGGTTATCCCTTTCCTCAGGATTAATGGCTGCTCTCACCACAACATTCTTGCTTAACTCTTAGAGCTTATAGGTTGTTAAAAAGGATTTTGTTTGAGAACAGAGTCGTTTGGAGTTAGGTCTGAGACGGGTTGAACACACCGTGGTGTTTAATATGAAGATGCTTAAGAGTGAGGTATTATACCAAAAGAAGATAGTTACCAAAAGTTTATTTTTATTTTTATTATTTTGATTTTTTACCAAATGTTTAATAAGCACTAGTATACACCATTGTCTGTACCAAGCATTTCCCTGCAGCTTCCCTGTGATGTATAAGGCAGCTGCAAAGGCAGCATGACAGATCACCCCAGGCACTCAGACTCAGAATTGTTTACCTACCTTCAAAGCAGGGTTTCTTTCTATGATACCAAAATCTGCGAAGGCAATTTTACTTCGGTTGCTTCAAAATACAATTTCACAGGAAATCATTGTAGTAGGCCTAACATTCTCCAGATGAGGAACAGCTTGAGGACCGTGGAGCCTTAGAAATAAAGGGGAGGATACGAGCCCTGCTTCTGGGAAAGTTGCTTTCTGAAAGTCTTGCATTTTATATCTTGGTATCAGACTCAATCTCTGTTGTTTCATATTTAAGTTTGAAGTCAAGTGACAAACAATCATTGAAGCTGCATGCATTAATTCTGATTCTCTTGATATTGATACAGTATTATGTGAGTCATAGCAGGCAATATCTGGATATTGTCATCAGTAATTGACTTTATTTTCTAAAACCTATTTGTATGAACGTGGAGCCCAAGATAAAATTTATGTTTAGATTATTGAGACAATGTATAATATCAACTACAGGGAAAAGGAAGTATAGGATTTGGTGAAAAACATGAGATTGAAGGCAAATGAAAGTAGGGATGTAATTTATGAAAGAGGAATAAAAAAGGCAATTGCCAAATAATAAATACTTATCAAGCCACTAATTTACATCAAATATAATTGTATGCACAAAGAAATGCATATAGGCAACCAGTGCCATAGTCAATTTTCAAGTACTTGAAATTTAAATAAATTTGATTGCATATAAAAACAAACATACACACACACACACAAACGAAGCAAACAAACAAAAGTCCATGATACTGGAAATTTTTATCAAGATTGATTAGAAATTGAAGTACTGAGTGTTTGGAGAGATAGTGCGGCAGTTAGGAGTGCTTACTACTCTTCCAGAAGATTCGAGTTTGGTCCCTTGTAGCCAGTTTGGGTGGTCCACAACTGTTTGTAACTTCAGCTCTAGAGGATATGACATCTTTCTCTGGCCTCTACAGATACCACTGCACATGTGGTGCGAACACACACACACACACACACACACACACACACACACACACACACACACACGGAGAGAGAGAGAGAGAGAGAGAGAGAGAGAGAGAGAGAGAGAGAGAGAGAGAGAGATCTTCTAAAAGGAAAAGAAATTAAAGTTGTGGTTGTGAGACACTTAGCTGGGAGTAATGAGAATAATTGGAGGTTTATTTTCTCTCCCATGACAAGATGCATGGGGGTACAAGGCTACTGGAATTGATTAAACATTTCTGTAATATCATAGTCAGTGTCTCTGTGATTCTATTTGTCCTTTTTTAAATTGATTTTTATTGAGCTTTATATTTTTCTCTACTCCCCTCCCTGCCTCTCCCCTCCCCTTCAACCCTCTCCCAAGGTCCCCATGCTCCCAATTTACTCAGGAGATCCTGTCTTTTTCTACTATCCATGTAGATTAGATCTATTAGATCTATGTATGTCTTTCTTAGGGTCCTCATTGTTGTTTAGGTTCTCTGGAATTGTAATTTATGGGCTGGTTTTCTTTGCTTTATGTTTAAAAATTGCTTATGAGTGAGTACATGTGATAATTGTCTTTCTGGGTCTGGGTTACCTCACCAAAATGATGTTTTCTAGCTCCATCCATTTGTCTGCAAAACTCAAGATGTCAATTTTTTTTTTTTTTTGCTGTGTAGTACTTCATTGGGTAAATGTACCACATTTTCCTTACCCACTCTTTGGTCAAGGGGCATTTAGGTTGTTTCCAGGTTCTGTCTATGACAAACAATGCTGCTATGAACATAGTTGAGCACATGTCCTTCTAGGGGGCATTTAGGTTGTTTCCAGGTTCTGTCTATGACAAACAATGCTGCTATGAACATAGTTGAGCACATGTCCTTCTAGCATGACTGAGCATCCTTTGGATACATACACAAAAGTGGTATTACTGGGTCTTGAGGAAGGTTGTTTCCTAATTTTCTGAGAAATTGCCACACTGACATATTTGTCCTTTTTTTATCTGATGAAAATTGGCTTCACAGGTAGATTTGCCACATTCCAGTCATGGCCCTACATGATACCCACACTGACAACACCAAGGGACTTAATGGTTCACAGAAAGAATACATGAAATTGGAAGTGAAAGCTAGTGAGAAGAAATTGCAGGAGAGAGACTGGAGCTGGATTTGATTAACACAGTCTATAATGTAAGTATGAAATTCTAAAATAATGTGAGTGCCACAACTGTGGAAATATATATGCATTTGCACACTAATAAAATTTGGCCATTTGGTGCTCTTTTATTAGAAAAACAAAAACTTTCCTGGTAACTCTCTGAATCCATTTCTGCTCATCTGTCATTGCTAAAACTGTGTCTTTTGGCCATCTTTTGCTACAAAGAAGACAGACAAATGGAATCTCTATTTTTTTCTAGCCACTGCTAAGGAAATCCATATAGAAGAATGAAGAAAGGAATGCCTTTTGGACACCAATTAGTTATTTCTGTGTTTCAATGACATAGTTGATGTCAGTTTTATGAAATGATTGGAGGGCAGAGAGGTACATGTCCCAACAGGTAAAGGTGCCTGCTGCCGAGCCTGAGAAAGAGGAACTGAGTTTGATCCATAGGATCATGATACAGAGAAGAGCTGTCTCTGGCTTCCACAGACATTATGATATGTGTGCATTCCCTGTAAATAGTTGTTTAAAAAAGGAATGAAAATTATGTAGTGAAGACTTGGATTTACGGAATACAGAATTAAAATGACAATTATCAATAACAAGAACACAAGAAGTAGCTTTTGGTTTAGTAAATCTCAGTCTGTCTTAAATTCTTTGTCCTCCTGAAGGTCTATATACTATGAACCCACAAGAAAAAGCTGTAATTTTCCTTTAAGCTAAAAATGTAGTACTTACATTTATTTTAAATGCAAAATTCTTTTTTTTTGAGAATTTCACACAAGTACTATAGTTGCATCATTTCCACCCTTCCTGCTCCCCCTTTTAATTCTTCCAGTGTCTCTCCTACCCCTCTCAGACTTATGACTGATTTTATGAAGGAATGAATGCTGGTTGAGGGCAAGAAACCAGGTTGTCTGTGTAGCAGAGCCACTCTATGTGTTGATTCGTGATAAAAGGAGAAGCTAGGTTTTGATATATTATGAAAGGAAGCAAATGACTTCATCTTCCCATATTCTCAGATCATAAAATGATGTTTTCCAACCCTTCCATATAAAGAGATCATTAAAATAATGAAAATTAATAATTATTGATTTATTTTATATAGTGGGAATACTAATGCTGTCTTTGAGAAAAGCTGGAAAATTCAGCTAGAAATGGAAGATTGCTTTAGGATAACCTTTGGCTTCCAATAGAAAAAATAATGAGACTGACCAATTCTATTTGTCATCAGGGCGCTAGTACTGAAAACTCAAAAAGACAAAATGCACAAGAAATTACTTAAGTAAATCCTTATTTGGTAAGCTAGAATAAGGTTTTGTTTCTTGCTTTTGTTTTTACCCTAAATTCTTATTATTTTTTCTAAGACAGGGTTTCTCTGTAGCTTTGGAGCCTGTCTAGGAACTAGTTCTTGTAGACCACACTGGCCTCGAACTCACAGAGATCTGCCTGCCTCTGCCTCCCAAGTGCTGAGATTAAAGGCATGCGCCACCACCACCTGGCTTAAATTCTTAAGTGTATTTATTAAACAGGCTGGTTTTGGAATCTTTCTCTTTATTTTTAAAGACCATTTCTAGGTAGAAGGAATGATTAAGTATAAAATGTTAACCTGTGAAGTTGAGTTAGTAATTTTGGTTGATTGGCATATCATGCCTAAATTAGTGGTACTTATAAAGATAAAATTAATATTATAATAAATATTAATTATATTTATATTTAATATATAACTTAAACTATTGAAAGAAAGGGGCAGAGAAAGGGGAATATTATTGCATTAAATTATTCAACATATTTAGATAATAAGATTTTAGAAAAATTTTAAGACTAGAACCAAGTATATTAGCTATCCATTGTTGGTAGAATCCTGCTGCATAACAATTGCAAAATGAATTTTTTAAAAAGTCAACCTAATTTTTTTTGAGTCTATGTGCTGACTCTGTGGTCATATCAATACAAGGTGTAGTTAGCTCGAGCTGTGCTAGGACATGTATTTGCAGCTTTGCAAAGGACGATTTAGACCAGGATGGATTTAGCTTGAATAGTTTAACTTTATCCAGAACTCTGCAAATTCTGTTACCAGCTTGGCTTAGTCATCCTCACTTGATGGTGGCAAGAGTCTAGGAGTGAACCAGCTCAGTTTCACAAGGTCTCAAGCAAAATAAGCATGTGTTTCAAGCCTCAGCTTGAAATACATTTATTGATATCTCACTGATTAGACAAGTGAGCTGACCAAGCCAGGAGTCAGAGTAGAATAGGTTGGCATAGGTCAGGACAAAGCCACATCTATTGAAGTCAGTATTGTGACAGTTGATGTAAACAGTTGATCACAGCAATCTATTTTTTTTCTCTTGCTTGAAGCCTAACGAGCACAGGTTCTATTATTCTCTTGAGTTTATTTTTGGGCTGCCTTGGTTACAGTATTACTGAGTTGAATTATGAAGCTAGTTGATTTGTTATCTAGTTTGCTTATTTCTTCAAACGATAATGACCATTTTTGGACTTGACACTGGATTTTTTTCCTCTTTGGTAAAAATTGAATATTATAATTAATTGACTACCTATCCATAGTATAAGCATTTGTGTCTCTTATAAATACAAAGCTGCCTTCTTTCTTTCATATATCAGGAATTATCCTTGATTAAAAATAAGCACAAAACGAGGAAAGAAAAAATTCTTTAAAGTATTTCTGGAAATAGATTATGCTCAACGAAAGAAGAGGGCAATATCTAGTAATTGGAATCTATTTTATGCTGGTGAAGTGTACGGCATCAGACTAGAACTCTCAACAAAACTTCACAGATTTAGAATGACATTTTGATTGCATAAAGACATTAACAAACTTTGTCCTATAAAGCAACTCAGCAGTATGAATTTGTCATAATTACTAATCTATTTGCAGCTATAAAAAGACCCTGCTGCTATTAAAAAAGTCACACCCTTGCCTCAGATTTTTTTAAAAGCTTAAAAATACTGTCTTACATAAGCAGATGCTTTCTCATATTTTACAGTTTAAGAAATGAAGAGTTTTCCTACCACAACTTGTGTTTTGAAAGCATATGTTGGTAACTGTATATGCCTTCAATCCACATTCTATTATTACTATTTCTGATCTTGCTGCCAGAAAGGAGACAACATCCTGGCTGAAATTTCAACCTGGAGAGTTAACACATAGGGAATATGAGCAAAGACCCGAACCTCAGCAATTATTTTCTACGAAGACAAGAAAATGCAAATGAGCACTGTGTGTAAGCTTCTGAAAGATCTATAGCAGCCATCTGTTAAAGATAGTTCAGAAGCAAAAATTGGGTTAGTTATTGAGTATTTTAATAAGTTTGGATGCGGATAGTTCCCTAGTAAGAAGTTTCAATCTGATGTTGACTCTTCATTATTTTTCAATCAACATTCCTCGGTCAGTAACAGATTACTGAGGCTCATGCGGAGCAGCAGGTAGACCAGATGCTGAACATTAAATTAGCAAAATAACAAGCCAAGATTCTTCTTGCAAGCTCTGATTCTTCCTTTCATTCCTCCCACACTTAAAAATCAGAATCAAGAAGTGCTGGGACAGAATGCAGTTATATAGCTCAGAGGCTCTTTTAACAAATTTCACCTTGCGTTGTTCATGTATTGTTTTATATGACAGCATTGTATGAGCAAATAGCTGGTGTTGGCAATGTGTCTGTTATTCTTCTAAAGAACAGCTATACTTTCTCAAGAACAAATTACTTAAGAAATTCATAACTTACATGTTGCTCCTTCTGTTTAAAAGATTTTTTTGATGTTTTAATACTACTAATTTCTA
Organism: Ondatra zibethicus; assembly: GCA_004026605.1. Classification (NCBI taxonomy): domain Eukaryota; kingdom Metazoa; phylum Chordata; class Mammalia; order Rodentia; family Cricetidae; genus Ondatra; species Ondatra zibethicus. Next base: position 32,920 of record PVIU01016685.1, on the reverse strand, counting down.
CAGTCTCTCCCTCCCTCTTGCCCTTTCCCCCATATCTTTCCTCTGTCACCCCCTACCTCTCTTTCTTTGTGTCACTTTCTCACTCTTTCCTCCTCTCCATATCGAACTCAGAGTCTTACCTATCTTAGCAATGACTCATTTGCTGAGCTATACCCACCCACCCACCGCATCCATCTCATTTCCAGTGGCTGTTGGCCTACATACAGAAATGGAGAGAATAAATACTTATAGTATTTTATAGAAGGAAAGTAACTATATATATACAGATACTGAGAAATTAAGTCTTTCATCTTCACTTGGTTATCTTACTCCTAGAGGCTATGCAATATGATCCTTAAACTAAACAGTTGAATTTCTATTCTTTTAGTATTTTCCATTGAATGTGACATAAAAAGAGAAATAAGCTTGCAACAATTGCATATGGGTCCTAAAGAAATAAAGGCTTTGGTATATCTGACATCACTTTGCAGCAGAGGAATGCTGAGCTAGCTAACTTTCTACTCTTGACTGCCACCAGATTATCACTCCAATTATAGAGTACAAAGTCAACTTTTTAAAAAAAGCACAGCCATACTTTTATAGATATTAAGTCATCTATTATTCATGAAAAAATAAAATAGTTACATCCAAGAACTCAGTTAAATTTATTTTGCTAAAATTTGAAACATAGAAAAAAACACCTTATCACCTAGAACAATGATGGCACCACTGAATATATGATTTACTATATATATATTAGATTATGGTATTGTTTACAAGAAAATAAAGGCTAAAATATTTTTACCAAGAATATGTGCATTATATTGAATAAAACAAACTTTACTCATATCTGAAATATGCAATTAACATTCCTGCTGTCAGTAGCTATCAAGATTGAGAAACTTGGGGTGAAGAGATGGCTCGGCAGTTAAGAAAAGTGATTTCTCTTCCAGATGACCAGTTGTGGCTCATAACTGTCTAGGTCCAGGGCCTCCAATACCTTCTTCCGGTCTCTATGGGCACCAGTCCATGGTGTACATACGTACCTCCTGACAAAACACTCAGATACATAAAATAAAAATTAATAATTCTTTTAAAAAGATTGTGAAGTTTAAGGGTCTTGTACTTCCTAAAAATTATTAGGCTTATCTCCTGTGATAATGGTGTCATATAACAGTTGAAAATCCAAAAGTCAAGGTTAAAGTGAGATTATTGCAAAAGCCATGGCAGTATATTCCAAGCAGGCTAGGGAAAATATACTCCAAGTTCTACCTTGTTTGTGACAAAGTGCCCATTTCCCCAGTTCAGGACCTCTGCGGGGCTGTGAAGAGGTCCCCCAGGAGGATAAGCTTCACTATGGAAATGCATGAAGCAGGCAGGGTGTTGTGGATGAGTCTGCTATGAATGCCAATTCTCAAGAGGGTCATGATGAGGCTACTTTTCCAAACAAAAATTGAAAGCCACACTGGATGGATATTTTCAAAGGAGTGAGATTCACAAATATGACTGTAAACCCCACATGCTCTCAGATGATATTTCCACTCTTTAGAACGGAGATCAACAGACCATAGCTCACAGAACGAAGCAGTGTGCTGGTTGTTCTCTGCTTTTCTACCCTTTATGGGAATTTTAGATTTGTCGATGAATTGAGCAGATAGTGCACAGAGTTCCCTATACTCTCTCTCTTATTGTTCTCATTTTTCCTGTCATAAACATCTTTTATCAAGATGGTTCATTTATTGAAACTGATGAATTTTATTATTTGTATTATTATTGTGAACTATTGTTTATAGTTTACACTGAGGATCATTTTGGGACTGTATATAACTCCATATATACACTATGACAGGATCCTATGAACAATTTTAACTGTCTCCAATTACCCCATTCTCCACCCATCATCTCTCTTCTGTGTACATCACTCTCAAAGCTATCTTACTGATCTCTTACATTCTGCACTTTGCCGTTTACAGAAAGCCACATGGGGGAATTATACAGTATCCAGTTTTTGAAAGATGATTGCATTCACTTAGCAAGATGTATTTAAAGCTCCTCTACATTGTGCCATGATTCAATAGTGCATCTCTGTTAGCTGCAGAGTAATAAATAGTGTATTGTATAGATATACCACAGATCATTTATCTTGGTTGTTCTTGATTATTGACAATGATGAATAAAGGTTGTGTTAAAATCTGTGTGTAGATTTTTGCATACAAACAAATTTGCAACCCACTTGGGCAAATATCTAAGAAACCATTTGCTTGGTCACTCAACAATTTTGTTCTGAAAAGCACTTTTGAGATACCTTCCAAAGTCATTGTACAATTCTTCATTCCAAAATGCAATAGATGGCAGAGTCTACTGGTCTACACCCTTGATATTCTTTGGCTCTGCCTGTATTTAGAATCCTAGCCTGTATAATCTCTGTGTAGCATTAGTGCCTCATTGTCATTAGCTATTTGTCTTCATAAATACTGTATATAAACACTGTATATACATGCTTATTTGTTTAAATACTTTTGGGCTGGTTTCATCGTACATGGACTAGAAAGAGCAATTGCTTCAGACCTGTGTCCACAGAGCCTGAACTATTTACATTTACAGAAAAATCATTGTGGAGAATTTCTTTAGACTTGTTTGCTTTCTAGTACATTCCTTGATGAATTAAAAACATACATACATTCTCTATTAATTCTCTGCTTGGATTACTAGAAATTCATGAAGGATCCAACATTTTTTAAATCTGTCATTGCTAAGATAATTCTGTGCAAAACCCATCTTGCATAGAATGCTACAAACCTCATGCTGTATAATTTGTGGTGAAAACAATTTTGTGGACTCCTCAGATATACAGCTGTTATTTGACACCAACAAACCATCATTATAAACCATATAGCTATGGATAGAATGATACTGAATAAATAAATAAACTCTGTAATATGTGCATGCTCCCTGTTGTCTGGGAAGTAATGAGGCTTGGTATGTATTTGAAATTGTTATTATAGCATTTAAAGACAGTCCATTCTCCTTTGTCTGCCAACATTAAAAATCATTGAAAAAGTTATCTGTCCTTATGGATTCCAGGTGACTGAAATATTTATCAATCCCAGTATTTCTAAGAATAATGTTTTCCAATTCAGTTTGCTATCTCTAGAACCATTCCAGCCCTACTGGTTCATGCTTGAATTACAGAGCATCCAAAGTGTTTCTGATAGCATTACTTCATAGTTCATCCGTTTTGAACTACCATACCAGTATATTTAAGAAAAGAACTCTGAGAATGAAGGACTATTTGGTACCCAAGTGCAGCTTGGGGCCCTACATCCATTTTGATTGGTAATTAGTTGATTAGCACCAAATAAGATTTCTTTTGATGATGTGTCCATGTCTAATTGCTTTCAGAAGTCTTTTAGGTTTCAAAATAGAAATGAGGAATGAGCATGGCATAAGCTCAGGCTTGCACAATGAAGTGGCAGAAGCTTTTCATTCATCACTCATCCTTGTAGTCAAGAGCCTGAGTTATTTGTCTTCTGATTACATGGCCAGGGGCTGTCTATGGAGATAATGCTTTTAGAGACTGTTAGAGCCTCTCCAGTCATCAACCGCTGAATGGGACAGCCCTGCTGGCTCACTGCTGTTATCTCTGCTTTCCAAAGCACTGCCTGTTTTCTTTTCATCATGCTTTCATCTTTCAAGTTGCAATGGACAATTTTTCCCTAAACACTCATTCAGTTCCTGGCTAGAAACAGACATGACATGGCCTGAAAGCGATGTGATGTGGGGGATGACAACAAGACATGGGCAAAAATTATTTACTGGGTTTGGTTCTGGCATGGCATAGATATGTAGTTTAAAAATCACAAAGGCCTCCTCATTTTTATAATTCCTAGTTGTCCTGAGTCACATGACTATATATAAACCATAATAAGTAGCAATTGAGCCTGGATTTAAGCTGGCAGCCAGCAAGACCCAGTGATTCCCCCTATCTCTGTCCCTCACAGTGTTGGGGTTATAGGTACATGGCAATACCTGGCATTTTACATGGGTGCTGTGGATTCAAACCCAGATTCACATGCTTGTGTAGCCTACACTCTTACCCGCTGAGACAGCATTCCATTCCTGGAAGATACCTGGCTCAGCATGTACCATTTTGCCTACAGCTACGTGGATGGCCCTTCACTGTTTCTTGAAGCTGCAGTCGAGAGACTCCTTCCAGTTCTCTGTGTGATATGAAAGCAATTCTCTGTGTTCAATATTTACTAGTTTCTGGGAAAACATTGCTTAACAATCCTTGGTACTTAAAGAATCTATAGCCAGCTTCACCATAAACCTCTTCCACGCAGTCTGAATTTGTGGTTGCTCCTCTGGACAAAGTAGGTTTACTCTCTGCCTCCACTGTGCCATGTTGCCTGCTTAGAGGGTGTGTCTCACTAGTTCTGCTTGGCTAAGGTACATACTCACTTCTGTTACATAGAATTTTTATCCCTTCTGTTTTAAAGAGAAGATGACATCACTGCACCTATGGTTTGCTTATCACCCTGACTCTTTACTAACGTATTATTTCTTTGTACTTTTAAAATACCTATTTATTTCACATAGTATATATGGTTCTTTTACTTTTTCTTGATGTAGGTATTTCTAAACCTGGTTTTAGGTATTGAGGCATGCTGCTTGTTTAAGTTTTAATATTTCTCTGACTGGGTTATATCCTTATAAAATCTGTGTATAGCTAATGGTTATGTTTACATTTTATAAACTTTCCTTGATTTATCTTACATTGATAGCATCTTAAATTCGCATAGTCTGTGCTCTGTCTTTTACTGCAATGTGAGTTTTGAGAGGTGAGGAAAATGCCTGACACAATTTTCTACTTTCTATAGCTCCCTGCACATAATAGGTAATCAATAAATGCTTTTCAAAGCAGTGAGATACGTAAAACAATATAAAATGAAAGCCACAATATACTATTCCTTCAGCTCTGTATGAAATGAGATCTTACAAGGTTGTATACAGTTCAGATCATAAATCCTCCTCCATCTTTGATGTCATTTGTGTCTGTTGTACACTCATCAACATTTAATGGAAGAAATATGATGCTTTGAATGTGATGTGCTTTTCTTTTTCTTTTTCTTTTTTTTATTCAAAAATTTACACTTCCTCCCCTTCTCCCAGTTCCCCTCCCACTCCCCCACTACTCCTCCTCCCTCCCCATGCATCCTTAATAGAGGGCTGGGTACCCTGCCCTGTGGGAAGTCCAAGGTCCGCCCCCTCCATCCCGGCCTGGGAAGGTGTGCATCCAAATAGACTAGGGTCCCAAAAAGCCAATACATGCAGAAGAGATAGGTCCCAGTGCCATTATTGATGGCTTCTCAGTCTGCCCCCATTGGCAGCCACATTCAGAGTCCGGTATGATCACATGCTCGTTCAGTCCTGGTCCAGCTGGATTTGGTGGGCTCCCATTAGATCAGGCACACTGTCTCAGTGGGTGGACCATCTCCTCGCGGTCCTGACTTCCTTGCTCATCCTCTCCCTCCTTCTGCTCTTCAACTGGACCTTTTTCTTCCCTTTAGTTCAGCCTCTGCATTACTTTTTAAGTTAGAATGCTTAAGTAGGTGATAGTGCCCTTGACTTTATTTTATTTGGTTTCGCGAATGTTGTTTGGCCAGCAGGGAGGCCTATCAGTAGTTCATCTGGAATCTATTAACAATGAGAGTTTTCTATTTACTAAGTATCTGCTTAAAGTCATCTGCACAGAATTTGAGGCTTCCTTCTGGATCTCTCTTAGAAAAACCATCAACCTAAATTGCTTCCAGATGATTTTTAATTATCTTTGTGCTTTACTGTATTGATAGAGTGCCTTCAAAATTTAAATTTTGCTCTTCTCTTATGCCTATAAATTTTTCCTCCATTTAAAAAATAGGATCTAAGTGTTCAAGAAATTATATTTACCCGATCTTCAAACCTAACTATGCCTTTGCCTATTTATATATTTTTCTTTCCTTGCATTGTTGTCTTGGTTTATAATGGATAAGAACCAATTTTTTTTTAAAAAAGAATCATCTATAAGTTAACACAGTAACTTCTGTCATTGCTTCTGGTATTTTAATTTATTTAGGTAACAGAAATAATTGCAGAACCTAGTCCCTTATGTCTTTTATTTAGCTCTATATCAATCATTTTATTTATGTGTTACAGTTTCCTATTCATTGAAAGTATTATTTGTAAACATAAATGAAATAACTATATTTCTCTTATCAAAACCATCCCATAGCTTTTTATTTCCCTTAACATCCTTGCTATGAAGTAAGAGCCTTGGTAGTCTGTCCCTTGCTCTCTCTTCGTTACACCTGTGGCCTCATCTCCTTCCACTCTTCTGTTTTCTCTCATCCATGTCCCATCCTTTGCCTGTTTGAGATCATCTTGACTCAGAGCCTTTACCTTACTTCACTTAGTGATGGCCTTCCCAATGTCACCTCTCCTAGTCCTAACTGAAATGTCATTCTCTAGCAATTCAGATCTCATTCTATTTTATTTTCCTTTCTGTTAGATCTAATGTTTTAATATACAGTGTATTTGTTTTCAGCTCCTTTTACTAACTCACTGAAAATGTGATGACTCAAAATTATTTTAAAAAGGGGACGTTGGCTCATCAGTTAAGAGCATTCATTGTTCTTCCAGAGGATCCAAGTTTGACTCAGGACCTGAGTTGACTGCAACATGAGTTCTAGAGTCTCTGATGCCCTCTTTTGGCCTCTCAACATGTATATACACACAGATGCACACGCGCTCGCGCATACACACACACACAGACACACACACACCTGAAAAACATACAATAAAAGTAAAAATGTGAAGCCAGTGATTTCAGCCTCTCTTATTCATATCAACACCCCTAGACTCTATAACAGTAACTAATATGCAATAGTTATACAGTAAGGCATGAGTGAATAAGTGTGTGATTCAAAACCATCTTATAATTTCTGATCTTTTGACTAGTGGAGACATAATTCAACACACAACATTCTATTTTCACAATCCAACTTCTGAATATATTTTAGGAATTTGTTATAGAAATAATAGACATTAGCCTGTAGCTTCCCCGTAAGTAATTCATCTGCAATGTGTTGTCTGGTAAAGCAGATCAAGACTCTCTGTATGGAATTGACTTGGCAGCCTCCTAAGTGCTCGTTTTCTTTTGTTTTGTTTTGCATTGTTGGATGCATAATGCATTGAAGTTATCTTCCCTGAATGTGCTTTTTAATTGAAATGTGTCCATAATCTTCTCAGCTCTGAACCATCAAATTATGTTGCAGTTTGTTGATCATGATTGATTTTGAATGTGTGGTATACATTCTCAACAAAAAGGACTCTTGTCTGCTGTTTATAATATAATGGCTAATGCACTGGAAACAGATTGTGCGGACATTACATTTCTGTCTACACATCTCATGCTCAACAACCCGAACCATAAATATTTGCTTTCGTGATTACTTTTTGCTGAAAAGGTGCAAACAACCATGACTCACCCTTTTCAAAAATCCCATTTCTTTTCTTCGTTTTTCATTTTTTTTAAATCAGAGCTTTGGCATGAAAAAATACTGAATCTTTTCCATGAATATTTTGGGAGAGTAGCTGGGCTGCATGTTCCAGAATGAGAGCTAGGGCATCGTAAACTGGCAAACAGGAGTAGGACATCAGTTTGGAAAATGATTCTATGTCTACCTTGTTAATGTGGAGTGTGATTTGAGCTGACTGATTTGCTTTCTGCTTTCTTCCTACAGGAAGTCTCAGTGGATGGGGTAGCCTGCATGTGTGATTTCAGTTCTATGGCTTCCAGCAATCCAGATATCTACACACAGATAAAATAAATTTCCCACCTGGTTGCAGCATTTACATATTCCCTCTTTAAATATCTATTTTAAGAGGCAGAAAAGATATTGTTACTGATGGGTAGGTGGCAGCTTACAGCCTGTTTGGTCTTGTAGATGTAACAAGGATGCCACCATTCTTTTACCAGAGGTCTGGAAACTCACAGTACTATTGTGTATAGTTTAGGAGAGATGTAAGGCAGAACAGGCAACCGGGTCCAGTGTTTCTAATTACCTTCTTGAATATAAGCTTAGGTATTCTGATTTGTGTTGGAATAAGATGATATTTCTAATATCTTTTTGCTGTTAAAATTTCATGAACCACAACGATCTCTGATTCTGTTCTTCCCTCAGTCTTACCAGTCTAAAAAGAGAAAATAAAGTGATCAAGGAAAACAGAAATAGAAAATTTATGTAAAAAGTTTCACATTATGACAAAGATAAAAATTAATTGATAATTATTATTTTGATAATGGTTTGATAATATGATTTGAAAAATGCCAGCACAATTGATAAACCCCTTAAATTTGTAAAAAAAAAAACTACATAAAGATTGAATGTTAAAAATGACTGAGAGGTAGCACAGACATATTTGTGATGAGTGGTTTATTTCTTTCTCACAGCAGCCTCCGAGGTGGACGTTCATCCTCATTTCACGTGTGAGCAGACTGCATGCGAAGATTGGCAGGTGGGAATCAAATCCAAGCACTGATATTCCAGTTCACTCATTGCTAATTATTGGTCTAAATTGTTTTATATTCTGGTGTTGTGGTTTTGAGAGATAATCCCAGTGTATCTTTTGTAAAAATCCCTTCTAAATCTCCCAGTATGCAGTTAAAACTGTTTTTCCATTGAAATTTTGAAGGAGGAATTACAACTGAATGTCAGCCATGTTTCAGACCTTGAGTGTTCAAAGTTCATAGAAGTATTTTGTGGGCAGTTCCCTATAACAAATGGGGGAAAATTCAGGATTTGATAGAATGAGATGGTTGCTGAGTTGAAATCCCAGCCTGTAGCTCTGTAGTGTTAGAAGACTCTACATTTTCTCATTGTAAAATATGGTCATAAGTATTCAGGGACATTGCTAACCAATAGAAATTTCAATAAAATAATTCTTCAGAATTGGAATTCATCCTCTACTTGTGACTTTTTCTGTGCTAAAGAATAGATTTGATGAAAATAAAAATAATCCCTTCTGGCATAAGCTAGAAGGACATTTCCCTAAAAACCGCATCTTTTCCTTCACCTTTGAGTTCGTTGTTTCAATGCATGCTTTCTAACTCTATCCAACTGTCTACTTCCTTTCACATTTCTGTGAGCCCTAAATAAGGTATGTGACTATAGTTTAACAGTTTGAGGGCAAATTTCACATCTGAAATTGATAAACTCTCGCCATAACGAATAAATTGATCCATGGAAAGTATTTTGATTTAAACCACACAGGTGCTAATATTCATCCAATATAATATTAATTTAAGATAAAAGTAATCTTCCCAATGCCATCAACTCAGAGCACTCAGTGATAGAAAAAAAAAGTGTTTTAGAAATGCGGTCAACCACTTTTAGAAATTTCATTAGAATTCTATCCTGGGGTAAGTGCCAAGGACCAGATGTGTTTTTTGTTTTTTAAGATTTGTTTTTATTTCAAAACCATTCACATTCGTGTGTGTGTGTGTGTGTGTGTGTGTGTGTATGTGTGTGTGTGTGTGTGTGTGTGTGCATGAATGCAGGCGCTCACAGAGGGCAGAAGAAGGGATCAGAGCTCCTGGAGCTGGATTTACAAAGACCTGTGGGCTTCCCGATGTGCTGTGAATGCTGGGAAATAAACTGGTCCTCTGGAAAGAGAAGAAAGTGCTCTTAACTGTTGAGTCATTCCTGTGGTGTTGAAGGGAAAGACTCGGGACAGTAAGAGCACGTGAAGTTAGGAAGTAAAACACATTCATTACTTTCTGAAAGATTGGAAAATAGCACCTGAGACTTGAATAGACAGTTATGAAATAATGGGAAATATTTTCAAAACAGTTTTTGGAAAAGGTCCTTAGCATAAAGTAGGTAACCATGTTGAAGTTTTATATTTCCTTTATTTGAAGTGTTGGGAAGAACTGATTCATAGCGGGTTAGCAAATAGTTGTTTAAAGGGAGGAAAGATTGTTTTATGTATATTAGCAAAATATGTTAATGCAGAACAAGTGTTCTGGGGTAAAGAGGAAGGAGTTTTCTCTGTGAGCATCTGATGAGATCTGAAGCACAGAATGAAATTAGTTGGGTTTTCTCAGCATTGAATGGCTGTGTGCAGAGGCTCAGATGCAGCCTGGTTTGAAAATTCTTCATAAGCTCAATAAAGCAATAAACTAGGATGAAGACATTCACTTTTATTCGCTTATAATGAACCACAGTGGACTTTGTTAACTTATTAAATTATACAAATGTAATCCATTTAAAGGCTTCTGGCCAGAGCTACTTTTTGTGAAACTTAGGCCATGACACATTAAATTGCAGAAGTTTTCTTATTTTATTTTGCAGGCACGGAGGAATTTTACATCTGGCTTCCTTTGAGTAGAATATAGATTTCTTTAAAAGGCAAGTAAACAGTCTTCTAATTTCCAGACAGTATACAGAGACAAGTCATCTGTGCGGTGCTAATTAGGGATTCACTCAAGTTGTAAGTCTAAAGTTTTCAACGGATTATAATGGGTCACAGAGGGCAGAAAAGTTAATAATTTTAAATGTCACATTGCAGAAGAATATTAATGTAAGCTCGGTACTCTATGATCAGATCAATAGGATACTGACTGTATTCAAAACCTGTCTAAAAAAGAAAGAAGTCAGCATCACAATGTTTACCTAATTTCATTGAACATTCTGGTCTATGTTTCAGTTTGTAGGACTTGGTAGCACATAACATCTAGATTCAGTCAGGGTGTTGGCTACTTGCTACATTTTTTCAAATTAATGTATTTTCTAATAAGGCTCAAATACATATATTCCAATGATCAGATATTAATATTGGGATATTTTGTTATTGAATGAGAATTCTTAGCCCTAAGTACTCATTTGGCATTAAGGCTATTTGATATTTAAAATTAACGTTTCCACAAGAATTAAAATTTTAAATAAGAAATCTTTATTTTTTTATTTTCACTCTGAAGCTATTAGAATAAAATGTAAGGGAAACACATCAAGACATTTAATGGTAAGAATGCCAAAGAATCAAAGAAAAACTAACAAATCACAAGCTAAAAAGCATATGTCGAGCAAAGGAAAGAGTTAAGTGAAGAATGAAGAGACAATTTTACAGGAAGGGAGTAATTACATTTTAACCATTTGTCTGACCTGAGTGTTAATACCTAGACCATGTACAAACCCAAAGCACTTAACATCAGAAAAACAAATTACCACTTAAACAGTGGGCAGTTATCTGAATGGACAAGTCTCAAAATTAGTAACAGCAAAGGCTAAAACAACATCTGAAAATAATGCTTGATATAATAACCATTAATAGAATGTGTATTGAAACTACAGTATCATCGCCTTGTATTTGCAATGGTTATAATCCATTCCAGAAAACCTTGCAAGTAACTGATGGTGCTGAAAAATAGAGACAAAGGACTTGTACATGTCATTGGTATAAGCACAATATGAGTGGGGAGCATTATGGATGACCCTCAAAAAGTTACAAATGGATCAATAATATGATCTAGTCTTTCCACTTCTCAGTATATAGACAAAGGAAAAGAAATCATCATATCAAGCAGATATTTGCATGCCTATGGTTATTGCAACAACTTGTATAATCGAAAAGGGCTGAAATTAGCCTAAGTGCCTGTAGTAGGAGGCCGCTTGTTTGTTGCTGGCTTCTCAGCCCCGAAATAATCACACAGAAACTATATTATTTGTAATACTATTTGAACAATAGCTTAAGCGTATTAATAGCTAACTCTTACATCTAAAATTAACCCATCTTCATTAATCTCTGTATTGCCATGAGGCTGTGGCTTACCGGGTAAAGTTCTGGCATCTGTCTCCTGTGGGGCTATGTGGCTTCTTGACTCTGCTTTCTTTCTCCCAGCGTTCAGTATAGTTTTCCCCACCTAGCTCTGCTCTACCCTATCACAGGCCCAAAACAGATTTTTTGTTTGTTTGTTTTTTGTTTTCCAAAACAGTTTCTTTATTAACCAGTGGTATTCACAGCATACAGAGGGGAATCCTACATTAAGCACCCATCAAGAGCCGAAACTGATACCAAGGAAACTGAGGTCCCCTCTTGGAGTTCTTAGTCTCATTAATAAAACAATTTAAGAATTAACTCAAGTGGAATCTTGAGAGCAATTTTACTAATGTTTAAAAGAAAATTATCATAGCATAGGCAAGCTGTAAACATCATCAGATTCCTAAGGAGAATGGACAAACAAGGATAGAAGGTATATCTCTTGAGTTAAGAAGACATGAGATCACAAGTGGCATGGAAGTCACACAGTGGACAGGCAACCTCATGTCAAGAATGGGAGCTTTTAGAGAAAGAATTTAAAAGCTCAATAAATCAGAAAAAACATACTTAGGTTTCATTCAGCATCTTAAAGAAAGAGGAAAAAAGAAGCAAAAATAAGAGTTGCACAGGTGAGGACTCAGAAAGATAGACTCATCCAAACTCATAGCAACCTCCTCATGGCTTTTAGGGGGTTCTATTGTGGGAAGAAATTCTTGGAAGGAAAGGTACAGTATTTCATTAAAGGAAAAATTATTCCACCTGTCTCTTTAGCATGGCTTAAAGGGAACATGCCTTCTGAACTGAGCTGTGGTCCTTGGCTCAATAATTGACTTGTCCATCTGGAATGTTAGGTCTCTACCCAGGATAGGCAGCATGATGGATTCTCTTGATCAGGAATGTTCTCTTAATGGACTTCTACTCTTACTCTAACAAATGGACAAAGAACAAAAAAATGTAGTATTTTCATTTGTAGTAAAAAGGATGGAAATGGGAGCTATCATGTTAAATAAATGAAAGACAAGGACTCTCTCATCTGTGGGCATTAAATAAACATGACTCTGAAAATAAAGCAGGATGTTGAATTTTATCAGTGCACCTTGTACACATTTAGGGAAATATGCTTAGCCTCAGTAATATGTAAAATTAATTCATGTTAGTGAAATGTTTATGTTTAAAATTAAAATGAAGTGAAAGATGAAGTAACAGAGAACAAAGTGTCTTTATTTAATCAACTATGGGAGATTATCTTGCATACGTTGGCATCTACAGAATTTCTCTACAGGGGACATAATTTCTATATAGTGTTCAATGAAGGATAACTGGTGTCCTCTTCACTAGCAGGAGCCAGTCACTTCCACTATCATCTATATACTTTCCGTCACTCTTGTTCAAGAAAAGGACGGCTGTTTGTTTCCCACTCTGTATTTACTGAGTTATCTGGAATGTATGTTAAACTTCAAATTAAGGAATGTATTAGTTATCCTAATGAATATGGGACTGACAACTTCTTTGTCATTTTCTTAGTATTTATGGAATGTTTATAACTAGTAGGTCATTTGTCTCCGTGATTAAGTAGGTGAGCAGAGACTTTGGTTTTCATCCATGCTCCATCTCTGAGCCTTGATTATTGCATTAGCAATCTCATAGCGACAGGTATTTAGGTTACCCAGGCACCTCATTAATCACATTAATGATGTTAGACACAGAAAGAAAGTCGAGAAATAACTTGCCTGTCACTTGAAATCTCTCCACTAGGGGCCCCATCAAGGACAATGAAAGACATCGACATTGACATTTGATATTAATTCTACTGAAAGCACTAAGGAAGCAGCTGGATTCTGAACAAGTGACCTCTCACCTGTGAGAACTCAAATGAGATGGTGCTAGAATCTTAAAAATATAAGTCTTTTTATTTCTTAGAGAAAGTTACCTTAATAAAGGTAGTGAAAGCAGGCAGAGGTTAGAAGAGACAGTCTGAGTTTCAGTCATTCATTTTTGTTTACGTTCCTTTGAAGATATTTTCTTTAGTAGGCTAGAAAACAGAATGATTGCTTGGAAAAGCTAAGCATTAACTCTGGGTCTGACATTTGAGCAAACAGTCCTTAGGCTTGCGGAGACCCCATATTTGGTATTGGAATTAATATGAAAAGAGTGCTTTTTTTTCACTTTTTCTGTGGAAACTATAACATTTGCAACTTGAAATCAGCTACCAGCTACAGCAGAAGCTGAAAACCTGGCTGCCGTATAAACTATATTGGACTTCCTAACAAGATGGAAGATTAGAAAGTCTGTATGTGACAGAGTGCAATGCAAAATTAATTTAAAAATAGTCTCTGTTGCTGTAAGACAAAGAGATGAAGGAAAAGAAAGGCTTAATTTTTCTCTGCAAAGTAACAACTAAGGCTGCATCTAGGTGTGCCATACAGTTCACACCAGGTTGAGTTGGCAGTAGCCATTGATGTTCCCACCTCTGAAAAATGACATTGCAAGAACAACAAGCTATGGAGATATGTGAGCTGCAAGGAAGCAACCAGGAGCTGATACAGTCCACACACTGAGATGGTCAGCACATAACAGGCTATGTAGACAGATGCAGAAGTGTGTAGATGATTGGAAAAAACTTCCCAGTGGCAAAGGAAAACACAGCCAGGTCCTTCTTCTGCACTTGGATTCCCCAGTAAGAAAAACAGACAGCCATGCAGGTGGGAAGAACAGCCCATCAAACAGCAGAGACGAAATTAAAATTGGCAGGTAGAAAAATTAGGCAAATTGGGGCTTTCTGCACAGAAATCCATCTCATGAGAAGGCGCACACTGATTTAACCTTGTCTGTATTACTGAAGTTAGCACATCTACTTCTCGAAGCAAAGACTGACATAAACACTCCCTAAAAGAGGAGAAATCACATCATCCCAACTAGGGAGAATTATTGACCCAGATAGTAGCTCCTTCTGTTCCAGTTTATTTCTTATTTATTTGTTAATTTTTACTTTTTAATTTATATTTTCACAATTATATTTCAGTTTATACTTTGTATAATTTTTCAGATGTACTTTGGCTTTACCTAATCTGAATAGACCTTTATGACTTTTTCTTCTCTTTACCTGCTCTACAATACTTTCTTCTTTTTCTCAGACCTCTAGCCCAAATATTTTCCTTCTCATTCATGCAGTGTTCCCTCCTTTCCTTTACCCACTCACTCATCATTTGACTTCTTCATTGCTGAGAATCTTAGCTCACAAATACTGAAATTTACATTTCACCTAATCAAGTCTTTACTGCCACTATCTTTTAATATTTTTAAGGATTGGCGAAGTGCACACTTTCGTAGCAGAGCTTTCTACTGAAAGTCAGCCTTGCGGCTGCTGTCAGGTAATTATACCTATTGCCCAAATTAGTTGTTCTCCTAAATACTCCTGAGGGACATGAATCCAAATAAGGACAATTAGGAAGACTTATATAAAACAAAACAAATACAGTGGCAAAAGGAAAAAAATAAAAACTGGAGGATACACGAATGCCATTGTATTTGGGAAAAAAACAACAAAGAGATATACAAAAATACCAAAAGCCCCTGTGAAACCTATGTAAGCTCACAAGTCCCTCCATAAAAGATACCAAACATAATGATATAGCTTAAGTGTTGGAGAAAAAGTTTGGAGTCCGACATTTTAAAATGATCAAAGTCTACAAAAGGAATCAAATAAGCAGGTGAATAACGTAAGGAAATAAATTAAATAACAGAACAAGAAAGTCAGCAAAGTAGATGAAAAGGTTAGAAATTTGGGAAAGAAATGAAAGAACATGAGGGGAAAATTAAGCAAGGAGGTCAAAATCCTGAAAAAAAGAGAAGTCTTAGGCATGTAAGAGTCAAGTCAGTTCAATCATATAATTATGAGTAGAGAACATCATCAGCCAAAGAAAGTGAGCAGAGGAACCAGTTTCTGGGATAAAAGACAAGGTTGAAGCAGACTTTAAATACAGTAGCACACTGAAACATACATAAAGAAAAGCAATACACCCGATCAAACCTTAAAATGATCCGAGGATATGTACCAGGAGCAAGTGTAAAAGTACATCCACATTATAGAAGGAGCGGAGCAAAGACTAAAGACATAGGTAACTTACTCAAAGCAATTAGAACAGAAAATTTACCAAAACAGCACAAGGACATGGATACCCAAACACAAAAAGACTTTAGAACTCCAAATAGTTACGACCAGAGAAAAACCAATCCAGGAACATCATTGACAAGATATCAAAAATTCAAGTCAAAGAAACAATATTAAAAGCTGTAAGTAGAAAGTGCCAACTCCCACATCAAAGAGAACAAGAGAATAAATTCAGATCTCCCATCAGCAAACCCCAATCTCAGGAAAGCATGAAATGATACATTTCTGAAATGCAGTCTGAAAGTAACTGCTAATAAAGATTGCTGTAGCAACCCATATATCATAATTGATTGATAGATGAAAACAATTTAAGACAATGACAGAGCTAAGGCAATTCAGAACAACCACATCATCTCTAAACAAAACAAACAAAATTTACAGAAAAAGGAAAATCTTAAGGAACTAGTGTGCATAGGGGAAAAAGAAAAACAGTCCCACTCATGAGAATATGGTAAAGAATTATCCTCTGGGAAAGGAGCAAAATGTTGATCCTTTATTAAAAAGAAAACTCTATAAAGCATGTCACACCAAATTGAGGCAGGACCAAGGGACCAAGCTCCTCCCTTGAATCAAGGCTGGGCAAGGAAATCCACCATGGGAAATAGGTTCCTCACAGCCAGTTCAAGTGTCAGGGACAGCTCCTGATCCCACTGCTGGAAGCCCAACAAGCAGACTAAGATCAAGCTACACAACATGCAGAAGGCCTAGGTCTTCCTATGCAGGCTCCCTAGCTGTTGGTCCAGAGTCCTTGTGCTCTGACAAGCTCAGGTCAGCTGTCTCTGTGGGTTCCCTTGTCATGACCTTTACTCCAGTGGCTTGTACAGTTCCTCCTCCCTCACTTCAATAAGACTCCCGGAGGTAGGCCCAGTGCTTGGGTATGAATCTCTGCATCTGCTTCCATCAGTTGTTGGATAAAGGGTTTTTTTGAAGACAATTACAATCTGATTACAGGAGCACCCATGGGAGACTTGACTCTTTCTGAAGGAAGCAGAGAAGTAGATGGCGGGGGGTTAAGGGGGGAGGAGAGGAGAAAACGAGAGGAGAGAGGAGAAATGGTGATTGATATGTAAAATAAATAAAAATTAATTAAAATGATCTGAAATAAAATAGGAAAATTTACTTTGAGAATTAAGGTATTAATGATGAATTTCTGTCACATATTTGATATACAACATAAATTTTAATTATTGAATAGTAAATATATATTATTTCTGTATCAGGAAAAGAATCCCCTTACCTGTCAGGAGTGTTTATCACAAGCTATTGTGGGGCATGACACAATTTTACAGTTTATAGCAATTAATAATTCAAATGTCAACACACCAAATGAAGCATTCCCTGATGAGGTACCCCATCACCAAGGCTTTCGGAAAACTTTTGCTTTCATCTGTAATTTCACTTGTGCAATAACAGCTATGATATTTCCCCATTGCCATGCATTTTCATGAAATGTGTATATACAAACTCATGATCACATCTCAATTTTATAGCCACATATATCTGTGAGTGGTCAGGAAGATGAGTTTTCACTTATATGTATAATTTGGTAGATAGAATGCATCCTTCATAACTAGATCTAATTGTCCCACAAGGACTATAGACTCTAAAAAGCCTGCTTTGTTCCTTCTTCGTTCAGGCGAATCGCACACAATTAGCTCATCTTCTCCTCAGAGCAAGTTCAAACGAGACTGATGTGAGACTCTTCTCTGTATGCTTTGGTTACCAATGGTTAATAAAGAAACAGTCTTAGGCCTGCGCAGTGCAGAATATTAATAAATAGATCATGACGCTTAAAACTTTACATCTATGTACAAGGTCAGAATCACAGATGTCTAACCAGGCTGCTACACAAAACACCCTAAGAAAAGCATGCCAATTCTTCACTTGCCAAGTCTGCTAACACAAGACCTATGTCACAAAGCTTATCTCACTGGGTACTGTACCCCTTTGCTCTGGTCATGGTCTTACTCCTGTAACCTTTTCAGCTCCCTATCACTTACCTGAGGAATGTGCTTTTGACAAATGAGAGATAATGCTGTAATTATTTATTCCTTCAAGACTCCTGTAAGAACAAGAGTTTTTAGGCTAGGAAAAAAAAGAACCTAGGAGGAATTAGAAGTAGGATAGGAGAATTAGAATAGAAGCAGAACAGAAAAGAGACTAATTCAGAAAAACACGTGAGAGAGTTTGCTTGCACTCAGAAAAAGTCCTTTTTACTTGCTATAACTTCCATTCTGAACTCTGAAGAAAGTCTTGGAACTGGACCCCAAAGGCTCTCACGACTTACCAATGTTAGAGCTATTGTGGAATATTTAACTATGAAAGATAAGTTGCATTTGTTTATGCTGTGGAATATTACTCAAACTGTATAAAAGTGTGTTGCATTTGTTCATGCTGGATTTGTTTACTGATGTAAGGATGTATGTTTTTTTTATGTAAAGATGTGTTGCACTTGTTTCATCTTGCATGCCTAGGGCAACTGATTGGTCTATGAAAAAGTTGGATGACCAATTGGTAGACAGAGAAAGAATAGGTGGGGCTAGTGAGTAGAGAAAAAAATAGGAGGAGAAATCTAGGCAAGGAAGGAAAAGAAGAAGAGAACAAGGAAGGAAGAGAAGGGCATGCCGGAAGCCATAAACCAGGCAGCTCCCGGTCAGCCAGACACTAGAATAAGCAAGAATGTAATATATACAGAAGGAAAGGAGCTCAAAAGTCCTGCGGCAAAACATAGATAAAGAGAATCAGGTTAATTTAAGTTAAAAGTGCTCACCAGAAATGGGCCTAAGTTAGGTAGCATTCATAACTAATAATAAGTCTCCATGTGCTGATGTGGGAGCTGGCTGGTGGCCTAAAAGAAAAGAAACCTGGTACTTGAAGGTTTGTATTTTCATTTATGTACATATAACAATTTTAATCAAGCCTTTTCTAAGGATTAAAGTAGACTATTTCAGCCTTTTACCATTGTATCTTGACCTATTGGTTATCTTTTCCACTGCTGAGTGTTTTTTGTCTCATCCTTAGATTAGACTTCCAAGCTAATTATCAGCAAAGAAAGCTCAGTGATAAACTACAACACAGATCAAATGATTTAGTGACTATCCATAGGCGATTCCACCAACAGATTTTGAATGTACATACTCCTCAGACAGCTATAGAATCTGTTGAAATGTTGAACACATTTAGGCCACAACAATATAAAAATTCAAAATAATTTCATATATATTATCACGTAATATTGAAATAAATAAATCAGAGTTGAAAGAAAAGCCATTTCTGCTGACACTAGGGAAATACACAGGACCTTAAGGATCTTAAAATATGAAAAATTATGCCCCAATAATTTGGAAAGTCTACAAAAATGCGTACATGCTCAAAACGATCTACCAAAACTGGATTATGAAAAAACACAGAAAATTGGAATAGACCAGCCATGTATAATGAGTTTGAGTCAATAATCAGAAATTACCAACAACAAAAAAATTGTTATGTTCTCATAGCTTCACTGGTGACTTCTACAAAACATCTTACTGAGCAGCCACATCTTCTCAAATGCTTCCAAGTAACTGAAGAAGTACTTTGAAAAGTGCTCATTTTTTTTCCAGGCCAGTGTGATCATACTTCCAAAGTCAGCCAAGAGCACTACAAGAAGACAAAACCCCAGGCTGCAGTCCCTGATGAATGTAGCTGCAAAAATCCTCAGCGAAGCACCAATAAATGGAATTAAGCTTCACACACTGACATTATTATGTACATTGTGGTCCGGGGTTGTTTGAATACTCAGGGGTAATGAGCCTTCTTTCTTTCATTTTTTGAAATACTGCATGAAACAGCTAATGGTTAAGGTCTTGAAGGCAGTGGTTCAGTGGCAAACTTTTTTCTAAGTGTTTGAAGTGTTTGATTGGCTGTTAGTGCAGTCACAGGATGGATTTGTAGTGTATTTGAGTGATTGGCTCTGCTTCTAATGAAAAGCTGTTACCTACTGCAATAAAACACTACAGAACCATTAATGCCAGCCAGGGATGCCTGTCTTTAATGGAAAAGTGGTCTTTCCTGGGAGCCTAAGATTACTATCCAAGGGTTTTCAAATCCTCTTCAAGTGATATTGAGAAAGCAGCAGAATGAGGGTTCTAAGATCTTTTGCTTCCCTGAGAATCTAGGGCTTACACAGAGTGGGTGCTTGACTGTCCATAACCCTCTATCAACCATGGCTAAGTAGTACTGGCATGTGGATTGAGAATTGTACCTTCATAAATGATTGCCTCTTGGACGTCTAACCTGTCAGCTTCAAGCCAAGGTAGCCTTTTGAAACTCCTAGGCCCTTTCTTTGGATGGTTAGAAGTGGAAAGACAGAAAAGTCTTTGGTTCATCTTCTCCTATCCTCCAATTTGAACACATTCCTCTAAATATGAGGTTCATAATGTAAAACAAATCCCTGATTGGAATATCTGAGATCTTTTTCCAATGAAAACCCCAACCCTAGAACTGGATTATAAAAGCAATGGCAACATATGTTTCCTTAATATTTTTCTTATTTTCTTTCATAAAATTTCAACTGCAGAATTCATTTAAAAATCAACTTTGACATTTTGAGTCACAATTCTAGGTCCTTGCATATACCTCCTCCCTTCCTTCAAGATGGAGTTGAGGCTGAATACAAGAATTTCAATACTTCGTTTTCCTGTCTAAAATCTCTCTTCAGATGCCTACAAGTAGCACCTATTGAAATAGCTTCTTATTTGCTTAAACACGTGGTCCATGCATTCTCTTTTATGGACCATGCAGCTTGGCCACAACATGTGATATGGCCCTCTGATCTTATCTCATTACTGAGTATGGTTGCTTTCAGAATACTTGAAAAGTATTTTTCTTTTTAAATTCCTGTTCTAAAGTGCCCTCCAGTAACTCGGAGAAGCTGTTGTCTGCTCAATGTGCTTTTTTTTTTTTGTCTTTTCTTTTGTATCTGCCAATGATTTTATATTGGTAATTTGTGCAGTTCCAGTTAAGAGCTTGTTGGAACTGCCAGTAAGTGAAGGGTATTTTGAAGTCCAATTTAATCAGGCTCACTGACTGAAAAATCATCTGTGATTTTACTTGTACTAAACCATACACAGCTTTGGCATAATTGCCTTTATTTATTTCTAGCTAATGAAAATTGGGAATTAAAGGAGTGATATTTTTCTGCCCTATTTCTAAAGATTCATTATTTAGCTGGTCAAAATTACCATGGAGCTCTGGAATTCTAGATTTGGAAAGAACTTTGGAGACCATCTGGTATAAGCATGTCTCTTGTCAGATTGAGCCTCCAAGCTTGAACACATGCTAACTGAACTAAAACTAGAATCCAGATCTCTGGTTTCCAAGTCTCAGCCATTAATTCTTACTGTCTCTGTTAGACTTTACCTTCAGTGTAGTTTCATGTCTTGCTTTTCAGAACAAAGAGCTGTGAGGAAGACAATCCTGATTTATCTGGGAAACTTTGGCAGCCTTACATCAAAGAAAGAAACATAGCTAACCTTCAGAGTTGTTTAACCATGAGGGAGCCTAATTAGATTTTTTCAATTCTCTTTCTATCTTTCATCTGTCTCTAATAAAGCATTTTTCTCTATATTTATTGAATAGCACAAAAAACAAGGTATATGAATGGAATGGGGAATCTTAGATTTCTTTTTTTTAAACCAGAGTTTAGAAGAGAAGAAGTTATGTCCTTGGTCCCCACTGACCCAGAATAGCACTTAACACAGCACACAGATGTTATAAAACCATATCTGCATTTTGCTTTGAACATTTATAGTACACTTTTTTTTTCTAGTTTACTTTCAACCTCATGGCTACTTTCAGCAAATGATTATCACAACACAAACACACAACACACATACACACTCCTGAGTCAGGGGCATAGAAGAGTACATGATTTAAGATTAATGATATATATTTAGCTTACCTTGTGAAAGTAGATTGCATGGGAAGTCCAATACATAATACAGTTGGTTATATTATTTTCTTAAAGACATATTAAAATTTAAACAGGCTGAATACAAGTTAGAAAAACAGATTGAGTATATAGTTTCAAATTAATTAATATTAAATTGGTTGCAGTTTGAGCAAAAATTCAGAGTCTGAAAGGGAGTGGTGTTTTCAGAAAATACTATTCCTACACGTTGGTTACAGATAACTTGACTCTGGCTCTTTTAGGTAAATAGGAATTTTCTCAAAGAGGACTATAGGCTCATAAAATCCCTTAGGATAGAGATGAGAGATGGAACCTAAAGGTGCTTCAGGGGCCTTTTTGTTTTTTGGTTTTTTTCATATTCTTTTATTTTTCATTCAAAAATTTACACTTCCTCTCCTTCTCCCAGTCCCCTCCAGCTCCCTCACCACCCCTCCTACCTCCCCCTGCTTCCTTAAGAGGGGGCAGGGTACCCTGCCCTGTGGGAAGCCCAAGACCCTCCCCCCTCCATCCCAGCCTAGAAAGGTGTGCATCCATATAGACTAGATTCCCCAAAAGCCAATACATTCAGAAGAGATAGGTTCCAGTGCCATTATCATTTGCTTCTCAGTCAGCCCCCATTGGCAGCCACGTTCAAAGATTCCGGTTTGATCATATGCTCATTCAGTCCTGGTACAGCTGGATTTGGTGAGCTCCCATTAGATCAGGCACACTGTCTCAGTTGGTAGACCAGCCCCTCGCGATCCTGACTTCCTTGCTTATCTTCTCCCACCTTCTGCTATTCGACTGGACCTTGGGAGCTCAATCCATTGCTCTGATGTGAATGTGGGTCTCTGTCTCTATCTCCATCCATTGGGCGAAATTTCTATGGTGATGATCAAGATATTCATCAATGTGACTAAGGGACAAGGCTAGTTCAGGTACCCTCTCCTCTGCTGCCCAAGTACCTAGCTGTGGACATCCCAGTGGACACCTGGGATCCCCTCTAGAGCCAAATATTTTGCCAGTCATTCCCCTCTAGAGCCAAATATTTTGCCAGTCCTAAAATGACTCCCTTAATGTAGATATCTTATTCCCTTCTCCAATATCTACCTTTCCTCCATCTCCCATTTCCCCAAGCTCTCCCCAGTCCTTCCCTTCTCCCTTCTTCCTCCTTTCCCCTTCCACCATTCCCCTTACCCCCACCGTTATCCCTGCCCCCGTGCTCCCAACTTTTGCCTGGCGATCTTGTTTGCTTCCAATTTCCAGGAGGATCTATATATGTTTTTCTTTGGGTTCACTTTGCTATATGGCTTCTCTGGGCCTGTGAGTTATAAGCTTAGTGTCCTTTGTTTTATGGCTAAGGACCACTAATGAGTGAGTCCATACCATAATCGTCTTTTTGGGTTTGGGTTACTTCACTCAGAATAGCGTTTTCTAAGTTTGACTTCTTCCTTTCCAATTCGAATCCCCTTGATCTCCTTATTTTGTCTTATAGCTATTGCTAGGACTTCGAGCACTATATTAAAGAGATATGGAGAGAGTGGACAGCCTTGTCTTGTTCATGATTTTAGTGGAATCGCTTTGAGTTTCTCTCCATTTAATTTGATGGTAGCTGTCGGCTTGCTGTATATTGCTTTTATTATATTTAGATATGAACCTTGTATCCCTAATCTCTCCAAGACCTTTATCATAAAGGGGTGTTGAATTTTGTCAAATGCTTTTTCAGCATCTAATGAAATGATTATATGGTTTTTTGCTTTCAGTTTATTTATATGATGGATTACATTGATAGATTTCCGTATGTTGAACCAGCCCTGCATCTCTGGGATGAAGCCTACTTGATCATAATGGATGATTTTTTTGATGTGTTCTTGGATTCGGTTTGCCTGTATTTTATTGAGATTTTTGCATTGATGTTCATGAGTGAGATTGGTCTGTAATTCTCTTTCTTGGTTGCATCTTTGTGTGGTTTTGGTATCAGGGTAACTGTAGCTTCATAAAAAGAGTTTGGCAATGACCCTTCTGTTTCTATTATTTGAAACACATTAAGGAGTATAGGTATTAGCTCTTCTTGGAAGTTCTGGCAGAATTCTGCATTAAAACCATTTGGTCCTGGGCTTTTTTTGGTTGGGAGGTTTTTGATGACGGCTTCTATTTCTTTGCGACTTATAGGTCTATTTAAATTGTTCACCTGGTCTTGATTTAATTTTGCTATATAGTATTTATCTAAAAAAACTATCCATTTCTTTTACATTTTCCAATTTTGTGGCATACAGGCTTTTGTAGTAAGACCTAATGATTCTCTGAATTTTCTCAGTGTCTGTTGTTATGTCCCCCTTTTCATTCCTGATCTTGTTAATTTGAGTGTTCTCTCTCTGCCTTTTGATTAGTTTGGAACAGGTTTGTCGATATTGTCGATTCTCTCAAGGATTCTTTGGATTGTTTTCTGTGTCTCTATTTTGTTGATTTCAGCCCTCAGTTTTCCGGTTTTCTACTCCTCCTGGGTGAGTCTGATTCTTTTTTTCTAGAGCTTTCAGGTGTGCTGTTAAGTCACTAATGTGTGCTTTCTCTGTTTTCTTTATGTGGGCACTAAGTGCTATGAACTTTCCTCTTAGCACTGCTTTCATAGTGTCCCATAGGTTTGGGTATGTTGTGTCTTTACTTTCGTTGAATTCAAGGAAGACTTTAATTTCTTTCTTTATTTCTTCCTTGACCCAGGAGTGGTTCAGTAGTTGACTGTTGAGTTTCCATGAGTTTGTAGGCTTTTTGAGGGTGGAATTGTTAAATTCTAACTTTACTCCATGGTGATCTGATAAGACACAGGTAGTTACTACAATTTTTTTGTATCTGTGATCAATTTTCGAGAAGGTTCCATGAGATGCTGAGAAGAAGGTATATTCTTTCCTGTTTGGGTGGAATGTTCTATAGATGTTTATTAAGTCCATTTGATTCATTACATCTGTTAGTTCTCGTATTTCTCTGTTAAGTTTCTGTCTGGTTGAGCTGTCCATTGGAGAGAGAGGGGTGTTGAAATCTCCTACTATTAGTGTGTGGGGTTTGATGTGTGCTTTGAGTTCTAGTAATGTTTCTTTTGCATATGTGGGTGCTTTTATATTAGGGGCATATATATTCAGGATTGAGACTTCATCCTGATGGATTATTTCTGTTATGAGTATAAAGTGTCCATCTCCATCTCTTCTGATTGATTTTAGTTTGAAGTCAGTTGTTTTAGATATTAGTATAGCCACACCCACTTGTTTCTTAGCGCTGTTTGATTAAAAAACCTTTTCCCAACCCTTTACTCTGAGATAATATCTGTCTTTGTGGATGAGATGTGTTTCTTGTAAACAACAGAATGTTGGACCCTGTTTTCTCATCCATTCTCTTAACCTGTGCCTTTTTATAGGTGAATTGAGTCCACTGATATTAAGTGATATTAATGACCAGTGATTGTTAATTCTGGTTATTTATTTATTTATTTATTTATTTATTTATTTATTTATTTATTTATTTTGGTGGTAGTGTTTGTGTGTTTCCCTTCTTTGAGTTGTGCTGGCAGAGGGTTGTCAGATATCTGTGCTACTGTGGGTGTTGTTTGCTTCTTTGGTTTGTGGTTTTCCTTCTAGTACTTTCTGTATGTCTGGGCTTGTGGCTACGTATTGTTTAAATCTGTTTTTGTCCTGGGTATAGTAATCTGGTCTTGCATCCGTGCTCTCTTAGTTTCTGCAGCACATCTATCCAAGACCTTCTGTCTTTCATGGTTTCCACTGAGAAGTCAGGTGTAATTCTGATAGGTTTACCTTTATATGTTACTTGCCCTTTTTCCTTTGCAGCTCTTAATATTCTTTCTTTATTCTGTATGTTTTGTGTTTTGATTATTATATGGTGAGGGGATTTTTTTTTGATCCAGTGTATTTGGTGTTCTGTATGCTTCTTGTACTGTCATAGGAATATCCTTCTTTAGGTTGGGAAAGTTTTCTTCAATAATTGTGTTGAATATATTTTCTGGACCTTTGAGGTGTAATTCTTCTCCTTCTTCTACCCCTATTATTCTTAAGTTTGATCTTTTCATGGTGTCCCAGATTTCCTGGATGTTTTGTGTTAAGAATTTGTTGTGTTTGTTGTTTTCTTTAATCAATGAGTTTATTTCCTCTATAGTATCTTCAGCATGTGAGATTCTTTCTTCTATCTCTTGTATTCTTTGGTTATACCTGTCTCTGTAGATCCTGTTCGTTTACTCAGATTTTCCATTTCCAGAGTTCCCTCGGTTTGTGTTTTCTTCATTACCTCTATTTCAGTCTTCAAGTCTTGAACTGTTTCCTTCACTTGCTTAATTGCTTTTTCTTGGTTTTCTTGGGTTTCTTTGGGGGATTTATTAATTTCTTCCAGCTTTTTGTTTGTCTTCTCCTCCATTTCTTTAAGGGAGTTTTTCACTTCCTCTTTAAAGGTCTCCATCATTTTCATTAAGCAACGTTTAAAGTCGTTTTCTTCTACTTCTTCTGGAATAGGGTGTTCAAGTCTTCTTGTTACGTGCTCACTGGATTCTGGTGTTGTCATGATGCTTTTCATGTTGTTGGAGGAATTCTTGCATTGGCACCTGCCCATCTCTTCTTTCAATTACAGCCAGGAGAGTCTTGGCGTCTTGATCCAATCTTTGCTGTGAGTGACAGTGTACTTGGAGAATTTTCTTGGTTTGTCCTCTCTTAGAGCCTCAGGGTGCTGGAGCCAGTTGTGCTGGTGGATCTAAGGACCCTGAAGATGGAAAGGAGTGCCCTTTGGCTGGATTTCCTCAGTGCAGGAGCAGGATCTGTTCCTGGGCTGAGGACCCCTCTGGATCACTGATCTCAGCACAGGAACAGGGACTTCTGGTGGGCCAAGGACCCCACAGAGGAAAGGACGAACTTGGGGGTGGAGGGCAGGTTCCTGCGGAACAAAGAGGCCCCTGCAGCAGGAGCTGGGGGTGCCCACACTCCCTTCCAGGGACCTTCTGGCGGGGCGCGCACACACTCATCCCTATGGATAGCTGACTTCAGTGCAGGAACAGGGACTCCACTCTGGATTGCTGATCTCAGCACAGGAACAGGGACTCCTGGTGGGCCAAGGACCCCTGCAGAGGAAAGGGCAAACCTTGCGGGGGGTGGGGGAGGGCAGGGTCGTGTGGAACAAAGAGGCCCCTGCAGCAGGGTGGTGGTGGTCCCCGTACTCCCTTCTGGGGACATTCAGGCAGGGTGCACACACACTTACCCCTCTGGATCACTGATCTTCAGGGGCCTTTTGTAATACGGATGCCTAGATTCTTTGTGATTCAGTTAAAGAACTGAGTCAAGACAGTGGGTAGCAGAACTATAGATTTACTGAAAGAGAGACAAAGCAAAGGGTTGACTCCACACGGGCAGAGCAGGCTCCAGCAGGAATGTAGTTCAAGAACTTTCCTTTTCCTGTCCTGGGATTTTTCTTTACAAAGGGGAAGGAAAGAGTTCCCTGAAAGAGGTCTCTTCTTTGGTTTTCTTGAGAATTATTTTTGTTTGTTTGTTTGTTGGAAAAATCTGTACAGTCCATGGGATGTCACAAGATAATCTTTCTTTCTTCCTTACTGTGTCCTAAAGTTAAGCTTCCAAAGACTCAATTGTCTGCGTCATACTTGGCCATTGCTTCCTACCTCAAGGGAAGCTCAAACAGAAAGGTCATTGGCTCATGTGGACTGAGTGCCCTCCTGGACTTAGCTATACTTTTGTCAGTTATTTCCTTGACTATAGTCTCTGAATTCTTACGGCACTTCCCCAGAATTTACTACTATCAGTTATGACCCTTTCAGTTATGAACCTTCCAGTCTCCCATCAGTTTACAAGACAGGCATATCTTTCTTACAGAAATGAAAATCATTTGAAATATAGTCATTAAAAATGAAAATCATTTGAAATATAGTCATTAAAAAGCACTCTATACATGATTCACTAAGTTACTTTAACAAATGAAATCTAGAGGACCTAATCACGACTATCTCTCTACAAGTGCTCCTGTGGTATCTGTGAGGTGCCCCAGTACTTTAAAATAAGACCTCTTTGTTCTAGTGGAGTCAGTTTAATCTCTCTCCTGTATTGGCCCGATATTGAATAAAACTTTTCTTTGCTGCTCAATTTACTGGCTTGGTTTTATTTTATTTTTTGGCATTTTGATATCTCTGGTCAAAAGGATTAAATGGAATTTCAACCATTTCCTTTTCCATTCTCTCACATGCCAATTTGCAGGGAGAATTATCTTTCTCATGGAGAATTCCACTAGTCACCTCACCCCATTAATCTCACCAGGCTTCACTAAGTTAATTATTGTCTCAACAAATCAAGAGCTTTTAACAAATCCAGAGCAGTTCGGTATAGGAAAAAGAAAGGTAGAGAACTCACCATTCCTTACCCCCATTACTGCCACCATTATTCTCTAATCAATATATCAGACATGGTAGCATTTGGAAGTTTATGTGTATGAGGTACTGAGGATGCTACTTTTTCTTTTCCTTTTGATGTGGGAGTCTGCTCTGTATGCTGTGATTATAATTTACAACAAATTGGAGCACCAACGTGGGTAACTACATCCACATAAAAACCTGAGAAAGCTTGAAAAGCAATCCTAGACACAAAAGAACAGAGTTAAGCATGGTTTGGTAGTGGCATTTTCTTGGGTGGGCTTTGTTTGCTAGAAGCAAGCAGGGGCACAGCTCCTTTAAGAGAGGTTTTGCTGATTCAGTGGTAGTAGAAAAGAAGCTGCTCTCCTTTGAAATGCTGGCTTTTTGGGCCATGCTGCCAGCATGACCTCCAACTCTTTCAGGAGGCAGAGCATTTAAATGGGTTTTGCAAGCAGCATGTTACAAACTGTTTAATGGCTCAACATAGACGCACTGTATACTTGGAACTGGGGGGTCAGAGGCAGTGAACGGACCTCCTCTGTTATGTCAGACTGGGTGAACAAGCAGGCAGGCTGCATATACCCTAGTAATGGCAGAGCTTAAGTTTTTAAGAAGCACTTATCATTTTAAGAAGTACTTCTGGACAGTAAAGAATTACAGATACACAATAAGACAGATTCAGACATACAAGACCTATAAATGAGTCACATTGTTGGATAAAAGTATGTAGGCTTGGGAGAGAAAAGAAGAGTATAGAGAGTTATAAAAACAAATAAATGGTTTAAAACAAAACAAAGAGACATTTCATTGTATGGTCTGCTAAGCTAAACCAACATATATTTTATAAAGGTATCTTGACTTCAGAATTTGGGTCTAAGGATATAATGCTTTGGAAAGATATTCTTTTTTTGTTTCCACAGACAATGAGAACCTGTGGAATCCTTCCTGACTGATTGGTTTGATGGACCA
This sequence comes from Ondatra zibethicus, assembly GCA_004026605.1. Lineage (NCBI taxonomy): Eukaryota > Metazoa > Chordata > Mammalia > Rodentia > Cricetidae > Ondatra > Ondatra zibethicus. The sequence continues at coordinate 3,616 of PVIU01016685.1, read as the reverse complement.
AGACCTCCTTAAAGGTTGACTTGAATACTTCTCAAAAGATTACTTTGCCCAACTGCTGACTGAGATGAACCTAGCACACAGGATACATCATGAAACACCTGATTAACAGCACCTCCAGTCAGCAGGAAGTAGTCTAGAGAACTATGCCCAAATTCCCTAATATTGTTTATAAATGTTTCTTTACATTTAAGGAAGGATATGCTATAGAGATTTGTATTGTTATGGATCTTGGTTTATTGATACAAATTTAAGGTCAATTTTATTATATGTATATTTCTGCTCTTGATTAAGGTATTGTGTTTGTTCAGCTCATTTAAAAATGAAATGTATAATTAAGAAATATAGGTTAATAGATAATCATAGGTAACAGTCAAGCTTGTAGTTATGTTAGTTAGATTTTCTAGATTACAGAGATGTATTTCAGATGGATAGGCATTCTTCAAACCTTTCAAAGACTACAGAATATGGCATTTAAAATGTTTTAATAACTTAGGACTTTTCATGACAATGAGATGCATCTGTTCTTGGCAGTACCAATTACTTCAAGAGGAAGATGGGCATCGAAGGGGCTCCACATGGAGTTTGTTAGCCATTTGGACAAGAAACTGATCTTTTCTGGACTTCTTGATGAACTTGACATGCAGGATCTACAGAGAAATGACTTCTGAACTTGTCTAAAGGTGAGATGGTCCTTTGGGGTTACTGCTTCATAAAAAAGACTGCCAGATATTCTGCAGGACACCAAAGAAAGTGACTGGCAAACTGCCAATATAGGCTGAACTGTCCTTGAAATTTCCTGCTTCATGAAAGAGTCTGCAAGACATTCTGCAGGATACAGAAGAAAGTGACTGACAAACTGACAATATAGGAGGAATTGTCTTTGGAATTTCCTGCTTCATCGAAAAGTCTGCTAGATGCTATGGGCCTGTAGGCTGAAGATGGATGCCCCAACATTGCAGAAGAACTTTGGGTGACTGTCCAGGCAGTGAGATGTTTCTGTCAATTTTAGAGTTTTGGAAGTTGCTTACAATGAACTTAATGCTTACTTAGGTAATATTATATCCTTCTGTGGTCTTTGATGGAGTTGAAGAATTGATATAGTTTTAGTAAGTTATGATTAACTGTAATTTTTGCTTGATACCTGTTTTGTTATATGCAATTTTACTGCGTTAAAGTTAAAACCTTCTTTTTTATTTAAACGGAAAAGGGGAGGTGATGTGGGAGTCTCCTCTGCATGCTGTGATTACCATTAATGAATAAAGAAACTGCTTTGGACCAATAGCAGGGCAGAACTTAGCTAAATGGCGAAAACTAAACTGAATCTTGGGAGAAAGGTAGCAGAGTCACAGAGAAGCTATGTAGCCTGGCCAAAGATGGATGCTGGAACTTTAACCAGTAAGCCACAGCCACTTGGCAATACACAGATTAATAGACATGGTTAAATGAATATGTAAGATTTAGCCAATAAGAAGCTAGAGCTAATGGGCCAAGCAGTGATTTAAATAATATGATGTCTGTGTAATTATTTTGGTTCTGGGCAGCTGGGAGGAACAAGAAGCCCCCTAACACCTGTTATGTTTCAACTCTTACAAAAAGAATGAAAGATTTTTTTTTGTTAAAGTACATATGGTTCAAAATTTCACTGCAGTATTAAGATTACAGTTTTTAGTGGTGTTTGAAATAAAATATTGGGCTAAGGAACAGTCATTGGTTAAATCTTGATTTGGTGGAAGATATATAGCACATGTACACTGGTTAATATTTACACTGTGTGCTGGTTTGAGTCCTCTGAGAAACTCATGCCAGGAAGGGATTTGCTATGACAGAATACTATTAGAAGAAACACTATGACAACTTGGACACTGAAAGAGCCATTAGATTGAAGCTCAAGTCTGATACTGAGTGAACATTAGGGGGAATGAACTTCGTGGGAAAGCATCTAGACTAAAGAGGTCCAGGAAAGGCTTCAGTTCACATTAGAGATGGCTGTCATAACAGTCTCACATTTACCAGACATAAGGTTGTTGAGTCTCAGGGCTAAAAGAATTTAGACAAGGATTTCAGAGTGTATGTGTTGAGTCTGGACCTATGAAGAGTTCTGTAATTGACTTGTGAAGGTATGTTGTTGTAGACATCATATCATGCAGGTATTATCTGGTGATTTGAATGAGAATGTCCCCTACAGGCTCATGTGTTCAAATACTTTGACCTTCATTGGTGAAACTGTTTTGAGAAGGATTAGGAAGTGTGGTGTTATTAGGCTGTGGCTTACCAGTAAGGTTCTTTCATTTCTCTTTGGCCCAATGATACTACTTTGTTTAGGTACAAAAAATTCTAGAAAAGTAGTATCATGTGTCAGTGAGAAAGTTGGGAAAGACATATATGATGTGGGATTTCCCTTTGTATGTTATGAATATGTTTTATTACATTTGGTTAATAAAGAAGCTGCTTTGGCCTATGGCCAGGCAGACTATAGCTAAGTCAGAAAACTAAGCTAAATGCAAGAAGAAAGAAGGCAGAGTCAGGTAGATGCCATGTAGCTGTCAAAAAAGAAACATGAAAGAACCTTATTGGTAAGCCACAGCCTCATCATGATACACAGATTAATAGAAATGGCTAAATTTAAGATATAAGAACTAGCTAGAAATAGGCCTGAGTCATTGGCCTATTGGCCAACTGGACAAACAGTTTTGTAATTAATAGCTTTTTTGTGATATTTTGGGTCTGGGTGGCTGGAAAACCAAAGTGCAGTCTCTGCTTACACATATATAGAGGGCACAAGAGTACGTTTGCAACTTCACACCTCAGGAGTCTCTGAGAGTGTGGATATTTACAGTTTAAGAACTGTGCAAGGAAAGAAAGTCAGAAGCATGCATTTCACATAAGTACCAGAAATAGAAACTAAGAATTGGTAAAAGGAGCCTTAAGAATCCTTAGAAAAACCCTAGGAGGGTCAAATATTTTTCCAGGAACTTCCTAATGTGAAATTGCAATAAGTTTTTTGAGATGATCTTGTCAATGTATGTTAAAATGTATCACATTTATATCTGTATTTTAGCTGGTTCAGAAATTAAAATATATTCTAGAGAAATAGCCAGCCACGCATTTAAAGATTTGCATAAAATCGGTTTATTATAGCATTATCTATAATTATAAAAGACACATAATTGCTTGGGAACAAGTAGAAGCTCATGTTTGTGAGTGGAATTTATCTATTTAAGGAATAGTAGATGCTCCTGTTGAACTGAGCAGGTTTGTAAAAGAGAATGCCACATATTAGGACTTAGCATTTTATTGTTAGAATCCCTTCATGTTTTATGCCTTGTGGTTGTAGTTGGAATCTGAAATATCCCCCCCACACTCACACTTTTAATTTTCTGTCTGTAGCTTGTGCTTTTTTTGCTGAGGCTATGGAGTCTACAGGTGATCAACTTTTGCTGGTAGAAGTAGGTCAAAGAGGAGGACCTTTGAAGCTCATACTAGTCTGTGCTTCTGGCTTCTGCCCTCTGACTTCTGGTCTGTCACTGCAGGCTCACCTCCCCATGAACTCTGTCATGTCTTCTCTATCCTGCTGGACTGAAATCTAGCCCTAGTAGTAAAACAAAAGAAACCCCTT
>PVIU01016684.1:0-44234 GCA_004026605.1 Ondatra zibethicus | reverse complement strand
CGTGGAGATAGACATGATAGACGTGGAGATAGACATGCTAGGCGTGGAGATAGACATGATAGACGTGGAGATAGACATGATAGACGTGGAGAGGGAGACAGGAAGAAATGGAAGAGAGAGAAGCAAGCCTGCTGGCACCCTGCACTCTGGGCTCCATCACAATCTCTCAGGTGGGCACTTGGACCTGGAGTCCTTGGAGACTGTTCTAGCTGCCTTGCTAGGGCTATGAACACCCAAAAGGTCAAGAAAAGCGAGGCCCAGATGCAGGTGCAGGGGTGCATAGTGGACATAGTGGTGGCCCTTGGTCCCTGGAAGCTCAGAGGCTCATAAGAGCCTCTGTTGGCAAGGACCACTGGAAAACCTCAGCCTGCTCTTCCAAGCCACCTGATGTCTGCTGCCCCTGCCAGCCCTGGATGCCTGGGGGAGCCGGCAGGAGAAACCATTTCCCTGAACTCCAGCTGGGGAGGGGAAGCTGGCTGCGTTGATGGCTCCTGCTTTTCTCTTTAGTATCCTGTACCCAGCAGCGGGCAGCCAAGCCCCACTGTGTCTACTCTGTCCTCTCAAGTGCTGCAGAAGCCAGGAGAATGCCTTCCTCTGCATGAGTGTGCTATGCTCCCCATGGGTCTGTTGTGACCCCCATAAGTGTGTTGTGATCCCCATGGGTGTTTTGTGCCCCCCGTGGGTATGTTGTACTCCCCATGGGTGCATTGTGTCCCCATGAGTGTGTTGTGCTCCCCATGGATATGTTGTGATCCCCATGAGTGTGCATTGATCCCCATGAGTGAGCAGTCACACACAACACTCAGAACATTCTGAAAGCACATGGTGGCAAACACAGGCACTAGCACATCCAGAAACATCTGTGCACTTAGAGTCGCTGAGTGTGTGCACATGGGTGCAGAACTACACATGAACATATGTGGAACCATGAAGGTGTTCACAGAGATGAAGCCACACAGAGAAGCACATAAAGATACACAAGCATATATATTGTTCCATACTCATCCATCTCTGCATCCATGGCGGGGGGGGTTCATCCCACAAGCAGAAGTGTTCACCCACACAGAAATGCAGCCTGAAAACCAAGTGTCAGCAGACTTGCAAGACACACACAGGTGCCAGTGGGCATAAATATACACAGGTGTGCCAACCCACACTCAGGAGTGCAGAGATGGGATGGAACACACATACACACCTGTAGACCCGTATCAGGTACACCATGCCACAGACATAGGCACTTCCCTGCCACACCTGCAGACATATACATGTCCTTGTACATGTCTACAGATACACACTCAGGGCATGTGCTCCCACTCTTCAGAGTGCTCCCCAAGAGTGGCTCCTGAGTTCCAGAGATGCCATGATTCTCAGCACAGACATTCACTATGTGGAATATTGGGAACTCTCGCATTCCCACAGAAGGTTGCCCCCGGCATTCTGCAGCATCCTAACTGGGAACTAAACCACCACCTGTCTGTCCTAAGCCAGGGAAGCGTCAGTCTCGGCAAACCATGAAGCAGTCCTGTCCCCCAAGCCAGTCTGTCCCTATCTTTCCAGGAGAGGCACCTACCACCCCTTTCCTCACACTCTCCAGGATTCCAGACTCCAGAGCGGAGGAAGAACAGCAACCCCCTTTACCCAGCATTCCTTTGGCCCCATCCATCTAACTCTGTCTCCTTTTGGCACCAGGCCAGGGCAGCTGTGGCCAGCAGAGTGGCTAACACTTCTCTTGTCCCAGAGGAGATCAGATCCTGAGGACCAATTAGCTCTGTAGTGTCCATTGTGGGAAAGGCCAGGAGAATTGGGAGAGGATCAGAGGGTGGACCTGCCCCTTAGACCCAGCCTATTTGCCCATTTGATTGACTGACTTAGTGGGGCTTTGCTTTTGTTAATAAAGTTTTTTTTAAGGACTTAACTATTTTATCTTCATTGTTGTGTCTGTGTGTGTAAGTGCATGTGAGTGTGGGCACCCATGGAGGCCAGAAGAACCTAAGCTCCCCAGAATAGGAACAACAGGGGGTTGTGATACACTTGGTAAGGGTGCTGGGAACAGAACTCAGGTTCTGTGCTTGACTCTGCTCTCAACTGCTAAGTCATCTCTCCAGTCCATGGGTTAGTTGGTTTGTTTGTCCATCTGTTTGTTTTGTTTTGAAGCTCATGGGCAATTTTATCACAGTTTAAAAGAAACCCCCAGGGCTGGAGAGATGGCTCAGAGGTTAAGAGCATTGATTGTTCTTCCAGAGGTCCTGAGTTCAATTCCCAGCAACCACATGGTGGCTCACAACCATCTGTAATGAAATCTGGTACCCTCTTCTGGCCTGCAGGCACACATGCAGACAGAACACTGTAAACTAAATAAATAAATCTTAAAAAAAAAAAAAGAAAAAAAGAAAAGAAAAGAAACCCACAGCCAGGCTTAGTGACACACACCCTTAATCCCAGCACTCAGGAGGCAGAGGCAGGCGGAGCTCTGTGAGTCTGAGGCTAGCCTCATCTACGTAGCAAGACCCTGTCTCAAAAAATCAAAGAAATAAAGCAAGTCAACCGCTGCAGGGCAATAACTGCCCATCTCAGCAGCTGCCCAGAGAGGGTCGGTGGAGAGACAAGAGAAGAATCCATGGCCTTTGAGCCTGCACGGAGGTCAGCCGTTTCGTAGACCAGCAGCCGCACAGTGGGGATGGGGGCCTTAAAGAAAGAGTGAACGACCCAAAAGAACCAGGGAAGTAGTAGGGCCGCGGCTCTAGCCAGCATCTAAAAGAAAGATGGAAGAGAAGAGGAAGTCATACCTTCCTGAGTCTGGATCCAGGACAGTGGACAAACCCAGCAGAACCTCATGGTGGCTCCCTAGCAACCACTTGTTGGTCTGGTTTTGAGACAGGATCGCTTGTAGCCTAGCCTGGCTGCAAACTAGCTACACAGGAGGACGATCTTAAACTCTCCATCCTCCTGCCTCTGCAGACACCACCACCATGCTCAGGTTTGTGGAGCACTGGAGATGGAGCCCAGAGAATCTCCCACAGCAGGCAAGCCTCCTACCAGCTGAGGTCAGGTCGGGCCGTGCCTCCAACACAGGATTCTTGCAGTCCAAGCCGGTGGACTGAGACAGCAGAGGCTCCCATTAGGAGTTGGGCTGAGTTGCTGTTCAAACTCCTCCCATGCCCCCCAAGTTACCCCAAGCCTGCTTTCCACCCTGCCTCTGGGCAGCAACTGCCCCTTCCCCACACACTGGCTTTTTTTTTTCTTTCAGCTGCTCTAAGCTGCCAGCTCCTGTTCAAGTTGGCCTTAGTGTCCCCTGGTGACTGACCTCCCACCCAAGCCTAGTCCCTCAGCCCCTGAACTCACCACAGGTTTGGGGAGAAGTGATGGCCTAAGTCTTGCCCCGTGGGAGGGAGGGGTTGTCCTGTTCTCAGTGGCACACACTATACCCAGGTTTCACAAAAATGTGCAGTGTTGGCAGGCTGGTACATACCTTCAGTTACCACAATTCAGGAAGCAGAGGCAGGAGGCTCAAGAGTCAAGCTAGCCTAGGCTACATAGAAAAAGACCTTTGTTGTTGTTTTAACCCCACCCACCCACCTGTGGCTGGCAGGTGGACAGTAGTGCCCAAAAGAGCCTCAGGAGACACAGGCCTACACACCCCTCCACCCCCCCACACACACAGAGTTTAGAAGGCCTGGGACAGGTATGCTTGGTGAGACCAGTGAAGCCAGTCTCAAGATTAGAACTCAGAGCCCTCCCTCCTGGCTGGAGTCTCCTTCCTTTCCTAGCTATTGAGATGAGAGGTGGGTGCAAGCTGCCATCTCCCCCACACTTCCAAGCTGCAGATCTCTGCAGGACTAAGGTGCCCAGACTAATTCCCCCAGCCTCTCCCCTGAGAAGCCAGGCCACTTCAACCTACTACCCAGCCTCTCTCCCAGCCGGGTTCCGGGCTCTGGAGTGTTGAGGCCTGCTGCTCACTTGTATGTCCAGCTGTCTGCCTTTGCTGACTTGGTTTTCTCATCTGGAAGGTGGGATGTCATGTCTCCTGGAACCTCTGCAAAGAATCGGTGCTTTGTATAAAATGTATAAATGTCCGGGTTGGGTCAGACGGCTCAGCAGATAGAGGAACTTGCCACATTGCCAGACAACATGCATTCTGTCCCCAGCACCTGCACTGACCTCCACACACACACCAGCTCACACACGTGTCACACACACACACACACACACACACAAAGTAAATAAATGTAAACAATAAAATAAATCGTATAAATGTTCCCAACAAGCCCGCCAGAGGCTTCTTACAGGATGAACATTCAGGAACGACCCCAGCCTGGGCTTATAGCCCAGCAGCCTGAGGCTCAGAGGATTCTTGAACTTTCTCAGGCGCCACGACACACAGCGCGCGCGCTGAGCCCTTGCAGTGGCAGGCTTGTGGAAGAGGGCAGGGCGGTCAATTGAGCGCCAATGGGCGGCGGGGTTAGCGGGAGCAGGGGGATGCCCGGGAGTGCCGGGGAGGCCCCGCCCCCGGGCCCGGCCGGGGTCTGCAGCCCTCAGCGTCGAGCGCGGCCCCGCCGAGGGATCGATAACTAATTTCAGCGCCGCAGCCGCCCGGGTTTTTTCCCGATAATTGCGCGCCGGCAGCTGCGAGCCAGGCCCCCAGCCCGCCGCGCGCCCCCGCCCGCGCGCGATCAATTGACACCGCCACCGGGCGCCGGGAAAACTCATTTTTCTCTCCCTCCCCGGCTCCCGGTGGGCGCGGGCTGAGCTCGCGGTGGCCGGGTTGGGGGTGGCCGTGAGGCCTGGGCGGGGGCGTTTGGCTGACCTTCTGCTTCTCCAGAGGGGGCCGAAGATGCACCTGCCACCCCAGGCTGGAAAGAGGCGGTGACCGGAGGAAGGACCGAGAACGCAGTGGGTTCAGGTCTAGACTCCACAGCCTACTGAGTGCCTCGGTTTCCCCCTCTTCCCATAGGGTCCTGGCACGATGTTAGGCACGTAGACCTGTGAGGTGGCTTCCAGGGACGGCTCAGTGAACGGTGTTGTTTAGAGCAGGCAAGTGCTTTTCTGTTCCCAGCCTGGCTTTGAGCAACTACGGTGTGCCAGGCCTGGTCCAGGCGTTTCTAAACAGAGAAGCCAAGAATCTCCACCTCACTGCAACTGGCTTCTAACAGTAGGATGTGCCATAAAGACAGCGAGCAAGAAGGAAACAGTGAGGGAGATGGCAAGGGCCAGCGGGTGGAAATAAAGCCGAGGTAAACAGCTAGACTGGGGGACATCACAGTGCAGTCCAGATACCTAGCCAGGACCAACCTGCAGGGCTCAGCTCTGAGGCCCCTCCCCGGGCTCTCCCAGGCAAGCTCCAAGCTGCTGCCTGTTCAAGGTCGCAGGAAAGCTGCAGACTTGGCATTCTCTGAGGAGGGAGGGCGGAGGAGGGAGAAGCTGGCTGTGGGTGGGAGTCTCCCTATGGGAGAGTCCATGAGATGGAGAGAGAAAGGGAAGGGGCTAGAGAGCAGGGTGAAGGTGGGGGTGGTTACCCACCGACAGAGAGAGGAGAAAGAAGGCAGCCCCTGCCTGTGGCCAAGGACTCCTGGAGCCTGGGGGCTGGGCTCCAGAGATAGGTTGGGGACCACCCCAAGGTCACAGGAGGCAGAGTTGGGCTCCTGTGTCCTGCTACCCAACCCTGGAGGAGGACAAGAGAAGCCTAGGAGAAAGGATAAAGAGGAAGAAACTCTGTGGGGAGGGTGGGGGTTTTCATTGGGCAGAGGCCACAGGGCTTCCCGGGAGCCACGTGGAGGATTGAGGATGACTGACAAGGCCTCCGGGAATCAGATGTGCTGACTGGCCCCACCCCACCCCCAGTTTCCAGAAACCCAGCAAAAGAGGCTTAAGACTCCCCCTGTGGCAGTGAGGAAGCCAGGCACGGGCAGAGGCTCACAGCTGCTGGGGAAGTGGTGAGGTCAGGACTCTGCCCTGCCTGCCTCAGTTTCCTCATTTCAGGGCTGAGGGTGAGGTCCTGATGCTCTCTGTGTCTTCCTTTCTTCTGTGTTACCAGCTCTGGAACAAGCCCAGGGCAGTGACTCAGCCAACAGGAAGAAGGAAAGGACTGGCAGCTAGGGTGCTAGCTGGGCTTGGGACTCAGAGAACTGGGTGTCACCCTCTCGCTGGGCCGTTTGCACATCCATCCATCCACTCATTCATCTAGCTGTTCTCCTGCCTAAATATTTTCTAGGTTATTTAGCAAGGATTGGGTAAGGACCTGCTATGGGGAGGCACCATATGCAGGGTCAACACAGGACTGCAAACTTCCCTGTGTCTCCCTGCCCCGTTCCTCCACATCTACCTTCCTTGTCTTTGGAATATGATCAAGAACACTAGAAAGAGGCAGTAATGGACTTCAGCCTGTCACGTGACCTAGGCAGGCCCAGTGAACTCTCTGTGTTTTGATTGGTCAAGGACCAAGAGTGGAGCCCTTGCCCTGCCTGGGAAAGGATGGCCCTAGTTAAACAGCATGTCTGGGTGAAGACCTTCCACCTAGGATGCCATACAGGCCCTCAGTCTGCCAGAGTGGAAGAGGGACCCAAGACCAAGGGCGGCTCAGAGTCACACAGCTAGGAGGCTAGGAGGAATAAGCTCAGGACTGTCTGACCCCAGAGCTTGCCCCTTACCAGGGACCGTGGCATCCCAGACAGAAACTGGCCGTGCAGTCTCAGAGTCCATTGGCCTTTCCCTCGGTGGCTCTGGCTGCCATCTCCAAAAGGCCTCTGTGGGTCCAAACAGCAGCTGCTTTGCATGACCATCTGGTGACTTTGGCCTCTTAGACATGCCCTGGGCCAGGACAGCGGGGCAGGCAACACTTTAGAGAGACAGGAACCCTGTAATCCAAGCTGGACAGATGGGCCAGCCCCAGGAGGACCAGCCACCTCTGCTGTCCTGTGCTGTGCCCTTGGGTGGTCCCAGCTTCCCCGGGTGTAAAACGGGCAAGGTGACTGATTGAAAGGAGTCTACCATGCTAAGATCAAGGGACATATTCGATGACTAGAGAGGGTAACAGTGGGGACAGGGTCATGATGCCCGTTGGTCTTCCCTAGAGCAATGGCTTAATAGATAAACTGGAGCAAGCAACTGGGCAGAACGCCATGAGCTGAGAGCTAACCACAGTGGCGGTGGTGTGTCCTCGGACACTGGACACATGGTCTCTGGACCCTGCCACATCTCCTGGGTGGATCTGTGTTTCTCCTCACACAGCTCCAGTCTGCCAGGTTGAAATCTTGGTTACCTGGGAACAGGAGGGAAAGAAAAAGGGACAGCACAGGACTCACTGAACTCAAAGCCATGGCTGCATCTGACGACAAAGGGGTCTTCAAGCCAGGACCAACGGGCAAAGAAAGGAGCTGCTATTTCTGTGTGGAAATCATGCACGAAGGTTCCCATGCAGGCTGCCAGCACCTCGAAGGGGCCATTGGGAGCAGGGCCAAGCTGGGCTGCATAGGTGGATCAGCAGTCCTGAGCCTCTTGGCCCCTCTTGGCTTGGTGGCATAACCCAGATCAACTGTGGAACCAGCCCCTGTGGCTCAGGCACAATACACAGTGCCTGTATCGGCATCTCATCTCCTCTGATGCCACCAGGTGAAAGGTACTGTCCCCCACAGAAACCTCAACAGTCACACAGAGGTGGGCAGAAGAGGGGACCCGAGCCCAAGTACTGAGAGGCATGCATTTGACACATTCCTGTCATGAAACACATGGCACACACGGCTGAAGGAAGGAAAGATTTGATCTGGGTCACAGCTGGGGGCTACAGCCCACCATGGAGGGACATCATGAGAGCAGACTCTTGGTCACGTTGTGTCACAAAGCAGGGGGATGGGTGCTTGCTCTTTAGCTCTTTCTTTTTCATTCAGTCCGGCAGTTAGCATAGATCAGCTCAGCTAACCTAATCCAGATGATCCTTCACAGGCATGGACGGAGGCTCGGCTCCTTGCTGATTCTGGACCCTATCAATATTGCATCCAGAATCAATAGTAACTATTGCAGAGGCCTTTGAACAGGCAATTCTGGTGGTTCCAAGGGCTGGGCCCTGGCTTTAGCCATGGAGAATCAACAACAATGCATGTCCACATTAATTCTCTCCCCTGTTGCCTATTACCTTTGCCCCTAGGGGCGCACCCCCCAAAATACTAGGTACATCAGCCCTTCTTTAAAGCCTCCTCCAGGAGAACTTAGGCCAAGGCTTGTCATGGCTTGGGGGAGAGGAGGAGTGATGAACTCAAATAGACAGGTTGAAGACCTGACTTCCAGTACTCAGACTGTGAGACTCAGGGAGGTTTGCCTATAATCCCAGAAAGGGAGGTAGGGACAGAAAGGTCACAGGTCATCCAGAGCTACTTAGTGAGTCTGAGGCTAGCCTGGGCTACGTGAGATCCTGTCTCAAAACAAACAAACCTACAAAAAAAAGTGGCTGCATTTGGAGATCAGGTATACAGTTTGAGCAACACCTCCTGCTGCCCCCTCTTAAACTGCTGTCTCTATTGTGGATGCTATTCAGAAGTAGTGGCCTGGGCTGGAGAGATGACTCAGGGGTTAAGAGTACCTGCTGTTCTTCCAGGTGACCAGAGTTTGGTTCCCACCAGCTATATCCATAGTTTACAGCCACCTGTAACTCCAGCTCCAGGAGATCAATGGCCTCCTGTGGTATCTGCACTCATATACTTATATCTCTCCCCACATACATACGCATAATTCAAAACTTAAGAATAAAGAGGGAAGGGAGGTGGCTCAGCAGTTGAGAGCACCAGCTGCCCTCGCAGAGGACCCGGGCTCAGCTCTCAGCATGAACATGGAGGATCACAATCATCTAAAACCTGTGACTCCAGGCCTAGGAGACCCAACGCCCTCTGCTGGCCTCCATGGACACTGCATGCGCGCGCACACACACACACACACACACACACACATACACACAAAATTCATATACATCAGAGGCAAAACACTCTTTCATTTTGGGTTTTTGAGACAGGGTTTCTCTGTGTAACACCTCTGGTTGTCCTGAAACTCTCTTTATAGACTGGGCTGGCCTCAGACTCACAGAGATTGGCCTGCCTCTGTCTCCCAAGTGCTGGGATTACAGGCATGTGCCACCGCCACCTAGTTAGAGGCAAAACACTCTTTTCTCTCTTTTTTTTTAAAGATTTATTTATTTATTATATATACAATAGTCTGCCTCCATGTATGCCCGCATGCCAGAAGAGGGCGCCATATCTCATTACAGATGGTTGTGAGCCACCGTGTGGGTTGCTGGGAATTGAACTCAGGACCTCTGGAAGAGCAGCCAGTGCTCTTAACCACTAAGCCATCTCTCCAGCCCTAGGCAAAACACTCTTAAGCATAAAATTAAACAAACAAAGAAGTGTGCTTTGGAGGTGGGAGGCTCTGGTGCCAGGAATGGCTCTTCTGGAAGAGGCTTTGGGGAGCCTGTTTGTCTCTCACAGTGCCAGCTCCCAGCACAACAATGGACCCGGAAGCAGGTCCTCACCATTCACTGGAGTCTTCATCCCCACCTCTGTCTAGCCCTGTGAGTGGTGAATGTCTGCTGTTGTAAATCACCCCACCAGCGGTGTTTGTCACAGCAGCATGGACTGCGTTTGCGTGGTGGGGTCTTTACAGAGCTGCTGTCTTAAAAGGCGCAGATCTGGCAGAACTGGGGTTTTTTTGAGGGGAGGAAGGCGAGGTCCGGACACCCACAGAGCGAAGGCTGCTGTGTGGAGACACGGGATGAGGAGTTGCCAGCGGCAAGCCATGCTGGCCCTCCGACTCTTGCATCTGGCCCCAGCACTAGGATGAACTCAGGTTGTACTTCAGATTGTACCCCAGCGCGGATCCCAACTGGGGTCTCCACAACAGAGTACACGCCCTTGACTCAAACTGTGCCCCAGGACCTAGGGTGTCTCCTCCTGGTTTCTTGAAGCTTTTCTCTGCTCCCTCATTCAGCCTTGTTGGAGGCCTCTCCGCTCTGCCGGCTGCCGCATGGTTTTCAGCTCATCCCCATCCCTCCTTCCTTTAAAGGCTCCTCCTGCCAGCTTCACTCACACCCACATTCACACAACCTCTCCTCCGCCTCCCCTCACCCCTTCCAGGCAGGTCCTCAAGTGCTCTCTACAGATTCTCTTAAGGCCTGCTGCAAACCAGGGCAGAGTATCCTTGGGGAGATCATGCCCTGTGCCTTCCCCCAGCTCCCTGCCTTTGCTGAGCCTGGAGCCATGAGCCATGGGATAGTCTCCCTCCTGTCCCTGCATCAGGACCCGCATGGTCTCTATTACACATGATGATCTAGGGCCTTAGGAGGCACAGCAGTAAGTGTAGACTAGACTCCTCTCAGGCCTCAGGACAGGCTTCTCGGCGGCGGAGGAGCAAATTTAGAGAACAGAAAGAAGTCTCAAGTAATGGAGCCAACACGGGCCCTTCCCTGAGGGGGGATCATGAGCCTGATTTCCCGCTATTCCTTCACCCCTATGCTTACTCTGGTGTGACCCTGACATCCCAGGTTACTCAGTGAGTTTTATGTCCACTTGGCATAGGCTAAAGTCATTTGGAAGAGAAAACATCAAGATTGGCTTCTGGGCCATTTTCTTAGTGATTGATGCGGGAGACCCAGCACACTGTGGGCAGTGCCACCCCTGGGTAGGCGATCCTGGGTGCTGTAAGAGACAGGCTAAGCAATCAGTGAGGGACAAGCCAGTAAGCAACACTCCTCCAGGGCCTTTCTTAAGTCCCCACCTTGAAGTCCTGCCCTGACTTCCCTCAGTGACAGGGTGTGACCTGAGAGTTGAAAAGTTGACATAAGCCCTCTCCTCCCCAAGCTGCTTTCGGTCATGGTGTTTATCACAGCATAGAAAGTAAGCTGGGACAGCGTCAGAGATCTCTGCCCTGGGGAGCGAGGACACTGGCAACAGTACCCAGCCAGCGGTGGCGATAAGGTAGGCCAGATCTTGAGGCCTCGTAAGGGTGGGGAGGGGCACGGTAGGTGTGACTGGCTGACCATGATGGACACTGGAAGCCATGTCAGACTAAGACAGGCAATGAGGCTATCTGACCCCTGGGGAGAAGCTAGGAGTGGCCTTAGAGCAGACAGTTCAAGAATAGGGCCTTGCAGTCTGAGGAGACAGCATGTGCGAAGGGATGAGGGCGGACAGGGAGCTGGGGCGTGGCTTCAGGAAGAGATGGAGAAGGCTCCAAGGGCCCTGCTGTCTGAGGTCTTGAGCCAAGCTAAGGACTGTGTGCTGAGTGGTGCAGCCCTTGCCCGTGCATGCAAAGGCACTCTGTTCACCTCTGGCACTGCCAAAAAGCAAACAGAAACCAGGTCGCCTGTCTTTATCTAGGACAGGGCTATACTTAAAGCCCCTCTCTAGGGGCTGGGAGCTGGGAGAACAAGAGAGAAGGCTCAGGCAGAAGAGGAAGCAGAGTCAGGCTACACACCTCAGGCCTTAGGGGTAGCCAGTATTCAGAAGAAGCGACTGTCTGAGAGAACACGGCAGAGGCTGTGCGCTGTGAGCTGACAGACACAATGGCAGCATGGCAGAGAGCCCTGTTTTGTGGATTCCATCGGTGCCCCTCTACACAGCAAACCTACTAAGAGACTGACGGAAAATATGGGCCTAGCCTAGCCTATCAGGGGCATCCTGGGACATTCTGCAGGGTCCTGCATGTGAGAAGGAGGAAGGGAAAATGGGAACAAAACCTACCCCACCCCTGTTCAGGTGCTCCCGGGTTAGGATTCATTTGTTTGAGACATAGTCGCATTCTGCAGTTCTGGCTGGCCTGGAACTCACTATGTAGCCTAGGGTGACCTTGTACGGCTGATTGTCCTGAATGGCTGGGATGGCAGGTGCTTCTCACCACACCAGGTTTTCGAGACGTTGGGGATGGAGCACAGGGCTTTGTGCATGCTAGCCAAACACTGTGCCAGAGAGCCACATCCCAGCCTTTCTGATCAAGGCTCCACGAAGTTCATTTGCAGCTATGGTGCTGTAGGAAGTGCAGTAAAGTATTTGCGTCATTTTACACAGCACTGGATTGATGTCAGAGAGGTGTGGTGCATAGCTCGAAGCAACCCAGTGGGAGCTGCCTCAAGCCCACAGTAGCCAGCAGCAGGGGGCAGGGCCCCCCTTTCCTCTGACCTCTGCCTGGCCTGAGAAGTTGGGGGATGGGAATGTTGGACAGAATGGCGGTCCAGGCTCTGGTCCCCTGGTGACACTGGGAGGTCTCAGCCCCTCCTCCTATTCTGTGGAGAGGCCCAGGCTGTGCAGGTGGGGTCACAGAGAGGTCATGGAGGAAGGAGCCAGTGTGTCCCTAGCTGCAGGCAAGCTCTCCTTTTCCTCTCCTCTCCTGAGGTCACCTTCATCTCCCTCACAGCCAGACAATCGCAGAGGACCCGGAACCTCCTTGGAGACTGGCTCGCTCAGTCCATTTTCCTTCTTCAAGGTATGGTCTTGGCCAAATCACGGTCTCCCATTGTCAAACGAGGGAACACACCTTTGTGTCCATGCACTGACACCTGCCTCTGCTCAGCCCCCCCTGCACCCAGACATCTGTCTCCCCTCAACTAAAGGGTTCTGAGTCCCCACTTTTGGTCAGGCTCCATGCCCTCGGGGTGCCCTCAAGAAGAGGGAATTTCCAGAGTGACATTCAGACTGTCTTGTAGGACAGAGACGCACTCAGGAGTAAGGGTGCCCCGTGCTCAAGGAGGGGTAAGAGCAGTCACTCCAGTGAGAAAGGAAGCCAAGGAGAAGGCCATGGCTTTCCAAGATCCAAACACAGGGTGGAAGGAAGTCAGAGAGGAGGGAAAAGCATTCCAGACAGAGGGAGCGGGGTGTTGAAAGGCCACAGCTCACCTGGAACCTGGCTGGAGCTAGTGAGGTTGGGGAAGGCTGGCCCACATCCTTGGGCAGATGGCAAAGTGGACATCCAACAGGAAGACAAAACCGGCCTCCGTATCTCTGTGGTTTTTTTTCTAAAATATGTTTAATGATTTATTTGTGTGTGTGTCACATGTACATGAGTGTGTGCCTGTGTGCACACATGAAGGCGGTCAGGGCAAGACCTCGGAGGGCTTCCTCCATTGTTTTCCAGAAGGTTCAGAAGGTTTCTCCTTGACCTAACTATGTCTAATCCTGCAGGTCTCTGGACCTGATCTCCCTTACTTTGCCATCTGCCCAGGGACTCCGCCCCTTAGTCCCTGGCTCTGCCCCCAGGCCCTCTCCTATCTCAGGGAATACCCCCTGCTTAGTGAGTGAGCTTGGAGGATAACAAAGTCTCTTTTTACATTTAATTTAATTTATTATTATTTATTTATTTAAATTTTTTGAGACAGAGTCTCACTATGTAGCCTTGGATGGTCTGGAATTTGTTTCTTTTCTTCCTCTCTTTTATTTTGTTTATTTATTTATTGTTTTTTTGAGACAGGGTTTCTCTGTGGCACCCTAGCTGTCCTGGAACTGGCTCTGTAGACCACACTGGCCTTGAACTCACAGAGATCCACCTGCCTCTGCCTCCTGAGTGCTGGGATTAAAGGCATATACTACCATGACCAATCAATTGCTATTTTTAATTCTGTGCATGTGTCGGAGGGAGAGGGGAGAAGGGGTGAGGGTAGGGTGGTTTGCAGTACCCTTGGAGGCCAGAAGAGGGAGCAGGCGTTCAGGGAGGTTGTGAGCCTCCTGACTGAGTGCTCAGAACTGCTCCTAACTGCTGAGCCATCATCCCAGCCGGGCTCTGAGTCGAGCCTCTTAACCTGGGGCATGGGCAGTCAGTGTGTTTCTGACCCTGGCTGTGAAGAACATCCCATCCGCATCCTCAATGGGCCTCTAAGCAGTTTCCAATCCTCGCAGAGGCCAACACACCCTTGAGTCCAGTGACCAGCAGCAAAACCAGAGGTGGCCTTGGGCTGCATCCATGTTGGTATCAACGTCTCAACTGCCTCCTGCTTCCTTTGATCCCTTTTGAGGAAGTCTTGATTTGGTCACAAAGAGAGTGTTGGGATGACTCATTCTAGTTTGCTTGTAGACTACTAGTAGCCCCTGGCTATAGATTGGTCATCCGAGTCCACCGGCACTGTCTCACTGAGCTAACAATGGAGATTTTTAAGGTGTCCAGTATTTGACCCCAGGGCCGGGTGACCCTACCCCTGTGACAGGCACACAAACAAGCCTGGGCTCAGGGTGGCACCCAATACCTCAGGGGTCACAGCGAGGGGCAGGTTATGACAGCTGGTGCAGAGGAAGGCCCGAGAGGCCTTGGAGATGTGCGTTAGGAGCAGGACTCAGGCTTCTAGAACACGGCAGAAGGCTTTGAAGGCCTGCTGGCAGGTGACAGGGGCTGGGGTGGAGATGGGGGGTGTCTGGGTGGGATAGGTTGGGGGGCGTGCAGTCATGGGGGCCAGGGTTCTCTCCCTGAAGATTGGCTCCACAGGCTGAAAGTCAGGTCTTCTCAAGGGCCCCATGGCCCCAAACCCAGGTGATGTAGGAAAACTGTCCCTGGGAACACTTTTTGGCACTGCCGCCCGGGAAAGCACCTGGCATAGGGTTCCAGACATGCTGGCTGACAGCGCTGGGCTTCTTGGGCTCAGACAAGGTCAGGCACACAGAAATTTTGTGAGGTTAGCCCCACATTACATGGCTGTATCTTTGCACTGATGTTCTAGAATCTTCCACCGCCTGCCCCTCTTTCTTGGTTCAGCACAAGATCCATCCAAGAGCTGTTCCCTCAGGCTGGAGAGATGGCTTAGAGGTTAAGAGCATTGCCTGCTCTTCCAAAGGTCCTGAGTTCAATTCCCAGCAACCACATGGTGGCTCACAACCATCTGTAATGGGGTCTGGTGCTCTCTTCTGGCCTGCAGGCCTACACGCAGACAGAATATTGTATACATAATAAATAAATATTTTAAAAAAATAGAAAAGAAAAAAATTAAAAAAGAAAAAAAGAGCTGTTCCCTCTTGAGTCTTGGGTCAGGCTAGACCTGGGCCAGCCCATGTGGCAGGAGAAGGAAGCCACACTGATGGCTCCAGTTCTCAGCTCCATGGAAACAAAGCAAACTGGTGGGACTGTCATTCATTTTCCACTACAGAGGGCTGGAAAGGTGACAGCTCTGGAAACAGGTGGCCTGGGGGAGTCCCAGCGCCATACTTATTCCGGGCAGGTGGTGAGACCAAAGGGCTCCTCTCCTCCAGGCCTGAGGACCAGGGAGGATTAAAGAGCTGAAAGAGAGGCAGGCAGGGGCTGGGTGGTGGAGGGCTGGCTTAGCAGGCAGAAGTGAGCCCATCCTTAGCCAGGCAATGACTACGCCGCCCCAAGTAGCTGTAAGTGCTGCTGCCCATGCTATTGAGGCCTCTGGGTCTCTGTTCTCTTCCATAAGCACGGCAGTCCCCAATTTTTGCTGGGTGGCTTGCTGTGTGGTCTAGAGACTACATTTCCCAGTTTCCTTGGCCATGTGACCAAATGCTGGCCAAGGGGATGTCAGCAGAAGTGGTTTGGTTCCACTTTGTAGAAGTTTTTTTTTAAAGCTGAGGGCAGAGCAACCTCTATTCCTATCCCCCTGGCCATTTTCTCCTTCCTGTTGACAAGAAGAGGAGAATGGAGATTGGAGCAGGAGCAGCCATTGTGTACTGTGAGGTTAAAAGCCATAGGGGTTCGTTTGGATGGTTTTGAGGCAGCCTCACTCTATAATATAGTTGTTGACGCTCAACAGTCTGAGACCCTGCCCAAACAACACCAAAGGGAAAAGATACTAACAACAACAGGGACGTAGCTCCGTAGTATAGCACTCCCCTACATGACTAAGATCTTGGGATCAACCACAGGAAAGAAGGTGGGATGGACAGAGGGAGGGAGGGAGGGAGGGAGGGAGGGAGGGGAAGGTAGACAGGTGTGCATAGATACATTTTATGTTCAAGGTCCTCACAGTCTCTATCTTCCCAGAAGCCCCTAGTCTAGCTGGGAAGAGCTGAGGACCAGTTACCACCAAATCAAGAAGGAAAGGGCTTTCTTCAGAGGTCTGAAGAGAGAGCTAGCCCACCCTGTCTGCAAAGCGCCAGAGGTCTATCTCCAAAGGGGAAACTGAAGGCTGTGTAGACCACAGTGTTGGGGAAAAGCTGCCGGCAGAGAGGGTGAGATCCTTGTTTGTTCTCTGAGTCCTTACTGGGCCTTGGGTGTTCATAGACATAGCCAACCCATGAGGAATCACTGGCAAAGTGGGACAGAGGAGGGACTTGAGACCCACTTGAGACCCCAGGCTGGCCCCAGGCTAATCTGCTAAAGTCCCCACAAGCCCCCACACCACATGCCACAACACTTGGATGGATGGATGCCTGACCTTCAAGAGGCCCTGGGTGGAATGGAATGACATCCAGATGGGACCTCAGCCCAGTGGGCTCCCTTCCACTCCCTGGAGCCCAAGAATCTAGTCAGTGGCAGCAGCAGGCTGGCCCTACATGGCACCCAGCAGCCCTCAAACTCAGTCTGGGGAAGTTTTGGTCCACCCTGGGTGGGCCGTGTGTGTGTATGTATGTGTGTGTGGGGGGAGAGAGATTCAATCAACAATGCCCACAAATAGAGGTATGTGTGTGTGTGTGTGTGTGTGAGAGAGGGGGGGGAGAGAGAGGGAGAGAGAGAGGGAGAGAGAGAGAGAGATTCAATCAACAAGGCCCACAAATAGAGGTGTGTGTGTGTGTGTGTGTGTGTGTGTGTGTGTGAGAGAGAGAGAGAGAGAGAGAGAGAGAGAGAGAGAGAGAGAGAGAGAGATTGATTCAACTAGGCCCACAAAAAGAGGTTGCCTGCTAGGAGAGCTGAGTCTGCAGCCCCTGAGAGAACGATAGGAAGGGAGCTTCAGCAGAGGGAAGAGCATATGCGAGGGCCTTCGATGGGCCTGCCTACACAACCACAGTCTCCCTGTCTGAGGCAGAGCAACCCTGGCAAGGCCTTGAATGTCATGGTCACTGGTTTCAGGGTCCTGGGGGCACCCTTGGGCTCTGGGGAGGACTGACTAGAGTTGGGGGCGAGCCTTCTCTCCCACCCTCGTCCTCCCATCCGCCTCTCCCAACACCGCAGTCCTGGGAAGCCCGGGCTACGCGGCTCACCCTTTCAAGTCGGCCCTGGGAGTCCCCCGGGCCGCCCTCCCCAGCGAGGGCCGGGACATCAAAGCGACCGCCGTGGGATCCGGTTGCGGAAGGGGAGGGCGGACCCAGAGGAGGTGCTTTGCCCGGCTCCCTTTCATCCCGGCTGGGAGCCGACCCCCGGGATGCCGATCTGGGCTTCTGCGAGTCCCTGCAGGCCAGGGAGGGAGGACTCGGCGCTGAGCTGTGTGACCTCGCACATGCCACTGCCTGTCTCTGGGCCTCAGCTTCCGCAGCTGCTTGCCTATCCAGCCATCGCCAGCTGGGGTTGGTCTCGGGATAGTCTTTTGAGAAGTTAGCTCTTTCCGCTATAGAGTTTCACTCTAGCTGCCTCCACATTGCCGTCCCCCGTGCAGGTCCCATGTAACCTCATAGCCTTTCTCAGGTGAGCCTTTACAAGTTCAGAGAGGGTAGGTGACTTGCTCCAAGTCACACAGTCTGCAGGAAAAGTCGACCGCCTGTACGCTCTGACCTTGATACTGGACACTTGGAGAGGCCTGTGGAATGAGAGACAGACTGGGAGTTGTGGGGGCAGACACTGGAGCTGCAGAACAATCCTTACAGCCGGTGCACATAACACGTCCATTTCACACAGGGGGAAACTGAGGCACTATGCCACACGGCCTGGTAAAAACAGCTGGGTGCTGAGCAGGATGGCAGTTGTGGCCTCAGACCCTAGAGAACAGGCAGGGCTGGACCTGGCAGATCCTATGCCCTGTTTCTGGCAGGGAACTGGCCCACACAGAGGGAGGCTGAAGGTATGAGGGAGAGTGGAGGTGTGGTCGTTTCGCCCCAACACAGAGGCTACTTAGGTGCACAGAAGGGACTAGGCTGAAGGCCGGTGGGGCTGGGAATTCTAGGGATGCAGAGACAGGTGGATCTCTTTGAGTCTGAGGCCAACCTGTTTTATACAGGGAGTTCTGGGCCAGCCAAGGCTACACAGTGCAGCCTACCTTTCAAAAAAGGGGAGGGGGTGTGTGATGGGAGTAGGATTAACCGGAAGGAAGTCACAATTTAAGCTGGTTTGTCTGGGTTCTGAGCATCTCTCCGTGTGCGTGTCTCACCCAGGCGCGCGCGCACACACACACACACACACACCCCACACACGTTTCATTGCATTGGCCTGAGGCCATGGTGTCCCCACGCACTGTGAGGCTGTGGTTACAGAGCCCTTGAGGGTCTTCCATGCCAGGTTCACCTGCTGGGGAGGGGCAGTTTTCCCAAGCCTCCCCCAGGGCACCAGGTGCATCCGGGTTGGTGGGATGGGACACCTCCTCAGCCTGGAGATTTAAAATTCCTTCCTGGAAAAATCAGATAATCATGGAAGTCAGATAGCGTGAAATGAATGTGAGCCCTGTGAGCCCAGAGGAGCCTGGCAGACTCCTCAGACAGCGAGCACAGGGCTCGGGACCCAGCCCCTCCCCCAGACCCAGGAGATAAGATGCCCACAGATAGGGTCCAGCCTCCACCCAGCATGTTCAGGTCTGCTGCAGCAAAGCAGGCTCTGCGGGGGGGGGGGTGTCCATCGAGAGCTGTCCCTTGGAGCTCCGTTCTGAGTGTGGGACAGCTCCCCTCAAATAGGCATCTTAGATCCCGTGCTCAGGCAATGGGGCTATCAAGTACAGGTTAGAGGGGGCCACCTGTGCAAAGGCCCTGGGGCACAGATGAATTTGGTTCAAGAGCACAGCATAAAGAAACCAAAGACCTGCAACAGGAAAACCGAAGAACAGGCGTATGAGTGGAGGGGCAGAAGCTGAGACAGGGAGGACAGAGGACCCACCATGGAGCTTGGAGACGTGCCCAGTGGATGCTGCTGGCGAGTAGGCTGGTGGCAAGCAAGCAGGGATGTCCACCCTGAACAGGCAGGACTTCACCATACTGAAGAAACAGCCTGGCTGGGAACAAGTGCAGAGGGCTGGCCTGTGTCCAGGCCCTTCCCTGCCATGTGCCACCCAGCACCTAACCGGAGAAGGGAGATCAAAGAGGGCATTTGCAAGTTAGATTCAAACCTCAGGAGGCACTGAAATGTTATTGGGGTCTCAACTCCACGACCTCTGGAGATCCCTGCATGAAGGAGGCATCCTCTCTCCCCAGCATGGATGGCTGCCCTGGGTCCTGCTAGGGCTGTAGGCTCAGCCTGGGGCTGCGAGGGATAGACAGTCCCCCTCCTCGGTTCTGGGGACAGGGTTATGCCGCTTCTCCAGAGCGTGGACAGCTGGTGGTGGGGTAGACAAAACACCCTGTCTGTGGTGGGGGAGGGGCGGGAGAGAGGACGGAGGGAAAGGGAAGACAGGAGGCAGAAATGCTGGAGAGAAGGGTGAGAGAGGAGGGGAGGGGAGAGAAGAGGCTGGAGAGAGGACAGAAGGCAGGAGTGGGGTGTGGGAGGGTGCTGTGGGTAGGCCCAGCATTGGGCTGGAAGGTCAGTGGAGTGGGGGGGAGGCCCCCATTGTCTGTCACCTCCCTCACTGTGGTCTCAGCACCACCTCTTGCTGACTCTTCCCAGGCATCTGCAGCGGGACCTCACAACGGACTGGAATCTCCAGCCCATGCTTGCCTCAGTGCGCTTAGCTAGGTTTTCCACCCAGGCCCCAGGCCTGACAGAGGAGGGTGTGGAGGGGCTATGTGTACATGTGTGCTGGTGCATGCACACTTGTGTGATTTGTTAGGGATGTCATGGCCTGGGCCAGACTGCCTGCTGGATCCTTCAGCCATCAGTGACTTCCTAGCCATGTGACCTTGAGTGAGTGACCCAACCGCTCTGTGCCGCTAGTGCGAGGATGGCAAGGTAGTTGCCAAAGTTTTAGCTACCTAACTCTTATTCCAGTGGGTAGCTGTGGGTTTCTTCAAGAGACGGCCCTAAGCAGGTGTGTGTGCGTGCGTGCACATGTGCGTGTGTGTGTGTGTGAGCATTTGCATGTGCGTGTGTGTCTTGGGAGTTGTACTGGGCACAGAAGGCCTTTGGTCCCTTGCACTTGGAGTCTGTCCCTGCCTGATCTTGTCTTCAGGACTGGAGGCTGGCGTCCCAGGGCTCTGGAGAGCTGCCTGCCACTTGCTCCAGGTTGACTGGTGCTGACAGGCTACTTCACAGACCCACAGGTACCCACCCATGTATGTGCTCAGAGAAAATCAGCCTGCTGAGTGACCCGGATCAGGTGGCTCACAATCCCCTGTGACTCCAGCTCCGGGGACCTGCTACCCTCTCCTGGCCTCTGTGGGCACCTGTTCACACATGATGCATATACACACAGGCAGGTACACACACAAAAAAGTAAAAGTTAAAAAACACACACGTGAAGGCTGGGTGTGGTGATGTACACCTTAAATCCCAGTGCTCAGGAGGAAGCAGTAGGAGGATCTCTGAGCATTTGAGGTCAGCAAGATAGACAAGATTACAAAGAAAGATTCTGTCTCAAAAAAGCAAAGCAGTGCTGGGCAGTGGTGGCGCCTGCCTTTAATCCCAGCAGTTGGGAGGCAGAGGCAGGCAGATTGCTGTGAGTTCGAGGCCAGCCTGGTCTATAAGAGCTAGTTCCAGGACAGGCTCCAAAGCCACAGAGAAACCCTGTCTCAAAAAAACAACAACAACAAAAAAAAAGCAAAGCAAAAACGACAACGAAACCAAACAACACATATCAAACAATGCTTTAAGTCAAAGGCTAAATCCAGGAGCTAAACCCTAGGCTCCTCAACCATAGATCTTAGCCCTCCCTGGAGTCCAGGCAGGCTCCTGGTGCTTATTGCTAGGACCCACGGAGCCAGGCACCTCTCCTGCCTGGGGTCTCTTTCCAGATTCATCAACCTGGGAGGACCTGTAACCAAATCTCACCTTCTAAGGTGGAGCTCCCTTGCCTGGCATTGGGGAGAAGAAAGAGACTCAGAGAGGCATTTGTGTCCAGTTTCCTGGTGGACAGGGCCTGCTCCCAGAAACAGCTCCTCCGCATGAGCTCCTTGGCTAAGCTGTATGATGCCCTCCCAGTGGCTGTGCCTCTCTCTCTTGTGACATCACCCAGTTCTTTTGCTTCCTCTGTGGCAGGCTTTGCGATCAGAGCAGGAGAGAGGCTGTGTGGAGGCCTTGAAACATGGCACAGAGGGCCCATGGTTCCTCACAGGGCAATGAGAACACCAGTTCTTGCCAGGAGATACTCGGGGGCTCATTGTCCCCCTCTGTATAGTTCAACAGTCTTTAAAGCCTCTCCTCCCAGGTGGGCTGTGAATCGAAGCCATGAGGGTGAGCAAAGCTGGCTTCCTCAGGCATTTTGCATTTGCTTGTTTGTTCGAAGATTTGTTTGGCTCAGTGGTTAAGAACACTGGGTGCTCTTCCAGAGGACCCAGGTTCAAGTCCCAGCACCCACATGGCAGCTCACAACTGTCTGTAACTCCAGTTCTAAGAAATCCCATGGCCTCTTCTCACCTCCAGCACCAGACACACATGTGGTACACAGACATGCATGTGGTACACAGACATACATGCAGTCAAACACCCATAAATAAAAGAAAAATCTTTTTTAAAAAATTTGTCTTTAGCCAGGCGGTGGTGGCGCACGCCTTTAATCCCAGCACTCGGGAGGCAGAGGCAGGCAGATCTCTGTGAGTTCGAGGCCAGCCTGGTCTACGAGAGCTAGTTCCAGGACAGGCTCCAAAGCTATAGAGAAACCCTGTCTCAAAAAAAAATTGTCTTTATGTGTATAACTATTTTTTTTCCTGCATATTTATCTGTATACCACATTGATTTCTGGTGCCTGAGGAGGCCATAAGAGGGCATGGATCCCCGGAACTAGAGTTCCGGTGGCTGTGAGCGGCCATGTGGGCGCTGGGAACAGATGAGTGTCTCTGCAAGGGCAGCCGATAGTCCTAATGCTGAGCCAGCTACAGTCCCAGGTTTTGTTTTCAGAGCCAGTTTCACGTAGCCAGTCTAGCCTTGAACTATGTAGCCAAGGCTAGCCTCAAACTTCTGACCATCTTACCTCTACCACCTGAGGACTGGGTGCCTCCAAAACCAATTTATAAGGTGCTGGGGACTGTACTCAGGGCTTTCTGCCTGGTAGGCAACTGAGCCAAGCCTCCAGCCCAAGGAAACACCTTTGCTTATTAGAGCCTTATTTCAATGGTTTTGAGACAAGGTCTCCTGTAGCCCAGGCTGGCCTCTAACTCCTGATCCTGTCTTTATCTCCTGCGTGCTGGCATCACAGGCCTGTACCACTGTATCCAGTTACAAAGCAGGATTTATGTGGAATCCGTGTGCAAATGCTACATAGCAATGCTACTTCACCCCAGGACTGTGAAGCTGGTTACCACCATCAGGGGCTGGATCAGGCTTCTTCTCCCTGCTTCCCGGGCCTTCCAGTCTTCACACACTCTGTCCTAGATGGCATATGCCAGGGAATAGTAGAGGGGGGTTGACGTTCTCTCCCTGACCTCCCGATATGAGCTAATATCCAGACAGTCTTATGACAAGCTTTGGGGGTCATCAGAAAAATGTCACACCTTTCTATGGTCCCCCAAGGACCTGCTCATCTAATCAACATGTCAGCCCCTCCCACCAGAGGGAGTCTGTGCCTACCCCAGTACGGAGGACAGTGCAGATGGAGGACGCAGAAATGGAGGAATGGCCCAGCAGTGGGCAGGGCTGGCCAGAAGGGCCAGCAGGGTCGCTAGCAGAAACCTTGCTCTCCCAGGGCCTTGCCCTCTTGGCTGGAGGAAATCTGGACAGTTCTGGAAGGGAGGGAGCCAGAGAAGGAGTTTCTCTCCTTATCCCACCCCTGCTTTTTTTCTCATTTAGTTTTTATTCATAATCATATACTTAATTTTCCAACTAGCTAGACTTGGGGGGGTTGAGGGAAATGTGAAACCTAAAGAATTTCAGTGACAACAGAGATAACAGGGTACTGTGAGCGGTTGGGATGGGGTGCTCTCCTGAGCCATGGAAGAAACAGTCTGGTGGATAAGATGTCTGCAAGTCAAAAGAATTAGAGCTGTCTACAGTCAGCAATGGTGATCCTGCTGGCCTTGCCATTCCTGGACCAAAAACACTCCATGGCTTCCATGATGCTCACACCTCCTTCCACCTTCCCAAAGACACTTTCGCCAGCCAGCCACTCAGTCTTGGCGGTGCAGATAAAAAACTGGGAACCATTTGTGTTTGGTCCAGCATTACCATGGACAAGAGGCCAGGACCTGTATGCTTCAGGATGAAGTTCTTATCCTCAAATTTCTCACCATGGATGGGCCCGCCACCAGTGCCATCATGGTGTGTAATGTCACCACCCCGGCACACAAGTCCTGGAATGATTCTGTGAACAGAGGAACCTTCATCCAGATCCTTTCTCTCCAGTGTTCAGAGCGTGAAAGTTTTCTGCTGTTTTCAGAACGTTGAGGCCCAAGGGCTTGATGTCTGTCAAGATGTTGAAGACTGTGGGAATGACGGGGACAGCTCTCACCGAAGCCTCTTCTCCTATGCACTGCTGTGTGACCCTCCTCCAGTTACCTAACCTCTCTGGTTTCCTTACAGACAAGTGTGGTGCCTACTTCCCCAAGTCTCACTCCTTCGAGCAGAGGCCAGTTGCTTGCCTCTGGTGTGGAAGATGACAGTCTTTGATCTGCACACTTAGGTGCTCCTCTGGTCCTTGGGGCTCCTTGCTGCCATTACTTTAGAGGCAGGTCCCAGGTCCTCTTAGTGGCTGAGTCCCCATTGCTCTGGTGCTATGGAAACAGATGTTAGGCTGTTTCAGAAGTGACTTAGGAAACAAGTTCCGTGTGTCTCATGTCTGTAATCCTAGTATAAGGGTTGCTGAGGCAGGAAGATTTTCAAGAGTTCTGGACTAGCCTGGGCTATGTAGTGAGGCCCTCCCCTCGTCAGTCCTTTGTTGTCATGCCAGCTTCTCAAGTTCCCATCCCTACAGGGTGCCCAGAGCCTCCACACTGGACCACTGGAGTGAAGGCAGTGTCGGCCAACCCAGTGGCCAACCATGAGCTCAGGGGTGGGGAAGCAGCTGTGTGACCTATCCTGGGTGCTTAGTCAGTCCTTCAAGAGACAAACTGCTGCCAGGCGGTGGTGGCCATGCCTTTAATCCCAGCACTCGGGAGGCAGAGGCAGGCAGAGCTCTGAGTTTGAGGCCAGCCTGGTATATGGATAGAGTTCCAGGTCAAGTTCCAAAGCTACAGAGAAACCCTGTCTCAAAAAAATGAGAGGAGAGAGAGAGAGAGAGAGAGAGAGAGAGAGAGAGAGAGAGAGTGCTGTAACAGAGTTCCACAGACTTGAGGAGGCAACACAGAGCAGAAATTCAGTGGTGTCTGGAGGTCATGAGCCATTAAGCCTAGCCAGGCACTGTGGCAGCCCCTGCTGGCTTATAGACAGCCCCTCCCCCTACTCATCTTTAAGTGTATGGGTGTTTGCCTGCATGTGTTTATACAATGTGCAAGGCTGATGCCCATAAAGGCCATAAAAGGGCATCTGATGGCCTGGAACTAGAGTCAGTTGTGAGCAGCCACGTGGGTGCTGGGAACCTAACGCTGGTCCTCTGCAAGAACAGCTGGTGTTTTTTAACTGCTGAGCCATCTCTCTGGCCCAGGATTGCTCACCTTCCACTACCAGCAGGGCCCAGTGACCTCTCCCAAGGGAGAGTTGGTGTGGGTCATCAGCTCTCAGCCCATTCACAGTGCCAGCATAGCTTGGGGGACACAAGATCTTAGTCCTCTTGGAATTATAGCAGAATGGCGACTGGTATCCCTGGAGCACCAGCAGGCCTGGCTTCAGTGGGGAACCCTCTCCCCTAGGCCCGTCTGGACTTGCCACTTCCAATGAGGGTCTTGACTGACCTCCAGGGAACTTTCCAACTCCGGAGACCTGCGGTTCAGCTTATCAGGGGCTCCACAGCCACACCTTCTTGAAGTCAGCCCTTTCTCAGGCCAATCTGCCAAGTCCCCTCCTACTGAGTCTTTGGAGCCTCCCTACTCACAGCAGGAGTGGGCAGGGGGGAGATAGGCACAGAGGGCTACCCCACCCCATCGTGCAGTGGGGCCTCCAGCGGGAGCCACAATGCATAACTGTCACCCTGAGAGTGATCTGACTTCTCTGGGCCTCGGTTTCCCAGGTAAGAACTCTCCTGAGCATGCCTTCTAAAGAAAGTGTGTATAAACCTAAATGCCCCTCGATTGAAGAATGGATAAAAAAAAAAGTGGTACATTTACACAATGGAGTACTACACAGCAGAAAAAAATAACGACAGCCTGAATTTTGCAGGAAAATGGATGGAACTATTTTTTTGAGTGAGGTAACCCAGACACAGAAAGACAATTATCACATGTACTCACTCATGGGTGGTTTTTAAACATAAGGCAAAGAGAACCAGCTTACAAACCACAATCCCAGAGAATTTAGACAACAATACGGACACTAAGAGAGACTTACATAGATCTAATCTACGTGGGAAGTAGAAAGTATAAAAAGACAAGATCTCCTGAATAAATTGGGAGCATGGGGACCTTGGGGGAGGGTTGAAGGAGGGAGGGGAGTGGCAGGGAGGGGAGCAGAGAAAAGTGTAGAGCTCAATAAATATCATGGGGGAAAAAAAAGAAAGTGTGTATAGCTGAAGCCTGGCCAGCTTCGGGGAACTGTGAAGCAGTCTCTGCCTTTGTCTCTCTGGTCTTGGGGTGCTCAGGGTTACCTGGAACTATGTAGACCACCAGGCTGGCCTTGAACTCTGAGATTCACCTGCCTCTACCTCCCAAATGCTGGGATTAAAGCTGTGTGCCACAATACCCAGCTCTCCCCCACTCCCATTCCTTTCTTTAAATAACTTATTTGTACTTTATGTGCACTGGTGTTTTGCCTGCACGTATGTCTGTGTGAGGGGGTTGGGGCCCCTGGTACAGGAGTTGCAGGCAGTGTGAGCTGCCATGTGAATGCTGGGAATTGAACCCAGGACCTCTGGAAGAACAGCCAGTGCTCTTAACTGCTGAGCCATTTCTACAGCGCCATAGAGGAAGTTTTAATCTTTTGAAGGTACAGAGATATTTTTCTGTGGGAGGGGGTTTAAGACAGGGTTTCTCTGGCTGTCCTGAAACTTAGAGATCTACCTGCCTTTGCCTCCTGAGTGCTGAGATTGAAAGTGTGCAGCACCACTGTCCGGTTTCATTCCCTCTCAAGATTTTACTTTTTTTTTTTGTTTGTTTTTTTGAGACAGGGTTTCTCTGTAGCTTTGGAGCCTGTCCTGGAACTAGCTCTTGTAGACCAGGCTGGTCTCGAACTCAGAGATCCACCTGCCTCTGCCTCCCGAGTGCTGGGATTAAAGGCGTGCGCCACCACCACCCGGTAAGATTTTACTTTTAAAGCTGGGCATAGTGGTGCACACCTTTAATCCCAGCACTCGGGAGGCAGAGGCAGGTGGATCTCTGTGAGTTCAAGACCAGACTGGTCTATAGAGTTAACAGGACAGCCAGAGCTATATAGTGAGACTTTGTCTTCGGGGAAAAAAAATTGTGTATGTGTGTGTGCGTATGTGTGTGTTCATGAGTGTGTGCATGTGTACATGTGTGCATGTGTGTGTGCACATGTGTGTGTGTGCTTGAACATGAGTGAAGTGGCTGCCGAGTCAAGAACAGGAATTGAAACTACAGGCAGTGGGAACAGTCAGATGTGGGTGCTGTGAGCCCAGGTCCTCTGGAAGAGCAGCAAGTTCTCTTAACCACTGAGCCATCTCTGCAGCCCCACACTGCGGGGGACTGGACCCAGCTCCCCACACCATAAGCAACACCCCTCACTTCTAGGCCTAAAGAGCTACCTCCTGAGGGTGCAGAGGCTCACAGCATTTCAGAGAAAGGAGCAGAATTTTCTCTCCCACCCTGATTAGGGGACACCATCTGCCACCCCAACAGGCCCAGCTTCCGTCTTGCTTGGCTTGGAAGACATGGCCTGTGGTGGTTAGGGACAGGATGAGAGAGCTGGGGAGGCTTCTCAGGGCCAGGAAGTGGGCAAACAGGACCCAAAGCACACAGCACAGAGACAACAAACAAACAAAACAGACGAAAAGCCCCAGGAGGACTCTGGGAAGGAGAAAGGAATCGCTCCCAGGAGGGAGGAAAGACCTAAGACCTAGTCCTCTGAAAACGGTCTTTCCCCTGCCTCAGCATTCCCAGGCTCTTCCTGGTCATCTAGGTTCAGGCTCCACATGAACTCCCACGTCACAGCTGTCATGTAGACACCTTTAGAGGCCTGTGAGACCCAGGTACTACAGAGGCCCACGGTGCATGCTTCAGTGTGCAACACATGCTCTTAAGTGCATTATCTCTGTGATTCTGTGGCATGCGATCTGTGTGTGGTGTCTCTGGCGTATGCATGCCTGTCTTCTCCATGTGGGTGGGTGTGGTGTCTGTGTGCCATGTGTATGGTCATATGTGTCCATGCACTCTGTATGTGTGTGGTGTGCCTCTCAGGGCTATCCATGTGTGGGGGGTAACTTTCTGTGGTATGTGTGGGAATGCCTTTGTATCTGTTTCTCCATATGTATGATGTGTTACATGTGTGCCTTTCCATGACCATGTGTATCTGTGGGGTGTCTCCATCTATATGAAGTAGCTATGTGGTATGTATAGTCGTATGTGGTATGCTTCTCCATGTATGAGGTCTGTATGTATAGTGTTTGCTGTGTGTTGTGTATCTTGTCTGCATCTGTGAATATCTGTGGTACGGTTCTGTGTGTGGGGTCTCTATTGCTGTGACATTGTGTGTCTGTGGTACTCTCCCTGCGTGGTGGTATATGTGCTCTTCTTTGTGTGTGGGGTCTCTGGTATCTGTGTGTGTGTGTCTCCCTGTGTGCTGTTTCTGTGCCCAAGGCATCCTCCCTGTGTGGGGTCTCTGTACCGTATGTTTTGTGTGTGTGTGTGTGTGTGTACACATGCACGCGCGTGTGCTGTGTGCTCCTGTGTTATGTCCTACTTCAGCGTCCAAGTCCCTCTCCCTGCGTGGGTCTGTTCCATCACGTCCTGGGTCGCAGGTTCGAAGCCAGGTTCCCCACGGTCAGGCACGGGGAACCCAGGATTCAGGGTTCCACAGTGAATGCCGCACAAGGGAAAGTTTCCGATCCGGGGCGAGAGCTGAAGTTTCACGGCGCAAAGCCAGGCCAACACTGCCCCCACGCGGCGCGGTGCGGCACTGCAGGCGGCCGGGGAAACCGAGGCAGAGAGGGCACTCGCGGCTCGCAGCACTTCGGGGAAACCGGGAGCCCTCGTCCTGGATCGCAGCCGGAAAGCCCAGAAAGAGAACCAAGCCAAGCTCCAGCCCAGCGCTGGGAACGCTGCCGCATTGTATCGTAAGCCAGGTCCAGATTTACCTTTCTTCATCTCTTCACCATCTCCAGCTTGTCTGATCCCCCAAGATGACCAGCCCAGTCCAGCACAAACGCCGCTTTAGCATCCTGTTTCCGGGTTAGATCACACTCCGTGGGGTGTCCGAGCTGTTTCTTCGCCGGCCAGCAGGTGGCGATAAAGACCTGGCCAGAGCTCAAGGCGGAAACTCCAAAGGGAGGGAGGCTCCCAAATTTCCTCCAGGAAATTGGGAACATGGTGTAGTAGGGTGCCCACGTGTATGGAGGTGGCTAGGTTCGTATAGCAGATAAACTCTAGAATGTGCCTGCCATCTTGTCTCGGGCCACTTCCCCATGTGGATTTGAACACTGCAGCAGGCTAAGAGGGCAAAGGTTTACCCACACAAGGCTCTTTTTCCAGGGCTGGGGTCTGGATACCCTCACCCTCTACAAGACAGTGGGCAGAGAAGCCTCTGGCACTGAAGGAGTTGTTTATCCACTGCCCCAGGCTAAGATAGCGGCTGGGGGTCTGCTTCAGACATGGATTGACCTAGGTTTGAGGTTGTGTAGAAGAGTTAATCACCACCCAGGAAAACAAGTCCCTGGGATGCCCCATCTCTCCACCTCCAACCCCCTGCCCGCACCAGCTTCATCCCAGCTTTGATTCCACCCTAATCTCCCCCACCCAGGAGCCCCAAGTGGTCCTAAATCAGGCACCCAGAGTGGCTTGTATTGGGAGACCTAGTGATCCAGCTTAGCCACCTGGGAGGTGTGTTTATTTGTGGGGCGAGGGAGCGCTCTTCTCATTGCCTGGCCTGGGTACACCCCTGGGTTGGGGCTCCCGCAGGCAGTCACCTCTGAGCCTGCTGCCGGTTTGTGGAAGGCAGGAGGAGCCGGTAGCCCTTAGGGCGGCCTCGCTTCAGGATGGATTGCAGCACCAAGCTGGGCAGAAAGGACTCCTAGAGTGAAAAGGAGGCCCAGCTGGGCACTGCCAAGGGGACCTCAGGGAGGAGACACGTCCCCCCAAGGCCCAGGTGGAAGGAGACAAGTTCGTGTCTCCCCTTCCCCCCTGGCCCAGGTGGTTCCGCAGCTGGCCTAGGCAGCCCACCCACTCACTAACAGCAAAGCAGCTGAGAGCCTGGCTCAAGTACCTCCTCAGCCTTGCCTGCAGGGCTCCACACTGAGGGAGGCTGGGCCACAGACCAAGCACTAAGCCCCATGGTGACTCAACAGAGAGGGTCCCTACAGAGTCATTCAGGGCTGCTGCTTCTAGTGGCCAGCTGCCTGGGCTGCCCCACCAGCGTCTGGCTCCAGGGACAGGGCAATTTG
This sequence comes from Ondatra zibethicus, assembly GCA_004026605.1. Lineage (NCBI taxonomy): Eukaryota > Metazoa > Chordata > Mammalia > Rodentia > Cricetidae > Ondatra > Ondatra zibethicus. The sequence goes on along the minus strand of PVIU01016684.1, from coordinate 14,467 downwards.
CCCCACCTGCTCCACAGTGTTAGGGGTGTCCAGGAAGGTCCCGAGGCCTCCCCTTGGCCTTGGGGTGGTGGCCCTGGAGATGAAGGGTAGGTGGCTGCTCATGGTGGCATCTTCAGAAAGGTAGAGCTGTGGTTCCTGAGCTGACCTGGTGGGGAGACAGGAGCCTATGGTTTTGTGACCTCAAGTCCCAGACCCATTTACAGCTTGTACCTGGAGGGACCACAACCCTCCTGCTTCCTCCACCCAGAGCCTCACACTCGGGGGCAGTTCCGGTACGAGGAGCCGGCCACAGTGTCTTGGACCCTGGGACGCAGGGCTCTGGGCAGACTGTCCAGCCATCTCCCAACAATGCCAAGCACCCGCTCTGACACAGACACTGCAGGCAAAGTCGTCTGCTCACTTGGAAAGATGTTCTGCCGGACTAGGAGAGAGAGAGAGGAGCAGAGTGAGTTCCCTGGCCCCTCCCTGGGGGAGGGGCACACTGACGCCCCCACCCTCTCTCCTCTCTCTGGTTGGCAAGGCTAGACAGAACCCCGTCTCCATGACAACCACAGGCTCCCCAGTGCCTTCTGGCTGCCTCCAGAGAAGTCCTGGGTTTAAACACTACCTCCCGTGACTGTTGCTGTCGTGGCCACCAAGCTGTGCCCTGCCATGCCCCTGCTCCTGCTCCAACCTCCAATCGCCCCTTTTTTCTAAAGTAGGGGGAGGCCCAGGCACCCCACTACATCAGTTCCAGAGAGGATGCCAAGATTCTGCAAGGGATGGAGGGAGGGGTTTCAGGGTGCTTGCTCTTCCTAGAACGGGCCATTCCCAGGGGCTGTCTCAGACAGGAAGGTCTCAGAAAGCATGGGCTAGTCCTGGTGCCATGGGATATGGCCACAGTGCTTAGCCTGTCCTTGGATTTCTGGAACATTCTGACCTCTATTCTAGGCTTACCTGGTTCTAACACAAACACCTTTTGCCTCAATTTTCTCATCAATCAAATAACCAGAAGCTGGGGGTGAGGCATAGTGGTGCACACCTGTAACCCTAGCAGCTGGGAGGTGGAGGCAGGAGGATCAGTATTTCAAGGTCATCCATGACTACTTAGTGGGACAGCCCAGGCTACGTGAGACTCTGTCTCTGAAAAGACAACAGTAAATCAATAGTGTTAGTTCTAGGCACAAGAGCTCTTAACTCTATTAGCTGAAATTCTAATTTTCTGATACACGCATATGCACAAAATATAAATAGCCAGAAATTGGGCTTCTTGTGAGTGTTAAGGGGAGGGTCCTGGGGGCCATCAAGTCCAAGTACCAAGAAAGGGGTGTGTGTTGCGATGGTTTCCTCCTGTCTTCCTCGTTATCCTGCCTGCCTCCCCACACCCAGTCAGAAATGTCAGGGAAATCCCAAGTGTCCACTATGTTCATCCCGGGAGCTGAGATCCCCCTTCTGCAGGGTGCTGAGCTTCTCTGGTGGACCCTGCAGCAGTTGTCAAGAGAACAGACTCCCTTTGCGTGGACTTTCTGGACATCTGGCCAGCCTGATCCTGGGGATCTACTTTCAAGAGTTTGTGAGGAAGATGCTTCTGGAAACTGCTGTGGGAATGAGCACTGAGCAAGCTGGGGTGACAGCATGGGCGGGCTCCCTAAGGATAGCCAGGCCTGGGCTGCCATTGTTTCCAGCAGCTACTCCTGGACACCACCTGTCTGATGCCACTGCTCTCTGCTGGCTCTCAGAACCCCTACTTGGTCATTGAAGACCTTGGCATCTTCTGAAAAGGCCTGTATAGGCTTCCTCTTTGGAGTCAGTGGCTTACCTGGCTCTTTGAGGATCTAGAGCCACAACTTTTGATCCCTGCACTCCTGGCAGGAGTGTTCTGGAATCTCGGCTCTAGAAGCAGCTCTCTGCTCACCTGCACGGTTGCGTTCCCAGTAGCGGAGTGCTGTGTCCTGTAGGGTCTCGTCGGCAAATCTCACCCGGAAAGGACAATAGCGTCGGCGAGGCCTCGAGCCTTCTCCGGAGGGGCTGTGAATGAGTAGACTCTTCACTTTGGGGACCTGTGTGCTGTGGAGTCTGCTGAGGGAGGTGAGGGCAAGGAAGCCAGGGCTCCCAGGAAGATCTTGGACAGGGCTGGAGAGATGGCCCAGTGGTTAAGAGTGGTTAAAAGGACCTTAATTTGGTTCTGGCACCCACATTGTTGGCTCACAACTGCCAGTGACTTCAACTCTAGGTGTACCTGATGCCCTCTTCTGGCCTCTGCAGGCAACCATGGCTCATGTGCACACCACATCCCCCATAAATAAAGTAGAAATCCTTGAAAGATCTGCTCTTGCTTGTGCCTGGGCCACTCTAATCACGTCAGCACCCTTTTCCAAGGCTTGTTCTGGTCATCATGTGACATGCTCTATCCCATCAAACCTGCACAGTGTCCAGGAAGCCCTGACACTACTCCCAGTTATAGGTGAGGAAACTGAAGCCCAGAGCTGTCACTCAGACGTCACGCCAGAGGGCAGGACTTTGGACTCAGGAGCCAAGAGGTCCTGACACACTGCAACCTGTCTCCTCATCCGTGAAATGGAGGCCATCAAGCCAGGCACAGTGGTGTGTGGGACACTTGGGGGTCCGGTAGAGGCAGGAGGATCAGGTGTCCAAGGTCATCCTCAGCTACAGAGTGGGTGTGAGCCCCCCCCATGTGAGACCATGTGTCAACAAATAAGATAAAGATAAAAATAAGGAAATCATGGTGCCCCACCCCTTCCTCTGGACTGGCGTGGAGAGGTGGGGTGGGCTGCAAGAACCTCCTGCTGAGGATATGCCGAGCAGAGGAAACATCGCTAGCTTCGAGCTGTTACGAGAGTTGTCGGTCTCAGTTATGCCACCAAGGCCGTATGAGCGGGGGCACACTGTCCTCAAGGTTCCACTTCTCAGTTTTTCTCCTTCCGGTCATGTGCTGTGTTATAGGCGGGATCATTCCGCCGTCACAGGAGCCAGGAGAGTGGAATACCGCGTGTGGGGGAAGTACCTAGAACAGGGCCTGTCATGGGGCTGCGCTCTGTAAAGGGCACATTCTATTTATATGTAATAGATAAAGAGGTTAGATCTGTTCATTTCTCCCTCAGGGGCTGGGCTGCGGAGCCTGGGTGCTCAGGCACTCGGAATGACCCCTTGCACCTTCACCGTGGGCACATTCATTTACATATCCACACCTGCTTATCCTGTGCCATCTTTTTGTGGACACAGAGGATGTGTTTCTCGTCTGTCCAACAGAGCGCCACGCAGCTGGAGTGACTAGGGTAGAACTTGGCTATAAGTGTTGGGGCTCAGTTAGGCCACAATTTGTGTGCAGACATACGTCATCTCTGTCCTGGCCACAGAGCCAGGCTTAGCCATTTCCTAGCTTTGCCTGCCAGAGTGAGATCAAAACTTCCCAGCCTAGGGAAAATCACTGGAGCAAGGTATTGTAGTGAGGGACTGTTACATACAAATAGTGTCCAACTGTAGCCTATTTGTAATTACTTCATGTGCATTAGTGTTTTTCCTGCATGTGCATCTGATGAGGGTGTTGGATACTCTGGAGACAATTCTGAGCTGCTATGTGGGTGCTGGGAATTGAGCCCAGGTGTTCTGAAAGAACAGGCAGTTCTCTTAATGGCTGAGGAGGCATCTCTCCACCTTCCTCGTCTCTACTTGGATCCTGGAAGGGGTGTCATGAAGGGGTCTGAGGCTCACAGAGAAATGCGCAGTGATCCCTTAATACTGTCTGCCACGGGTACAGATGGAACGGCAATAGTATGCATGCTCTCTGGTCCATCTGTCCTTCCTTCCCTAATTTAATTAATTTATTGAGACAGTTTCACTGCGAAGTCCTGGCTGTCCTGGAATTCACTATGTAGACCATGCTGGCCTCCAACTCACTCTGCTTCCAGAATACTGAGACTAAAAACGTGTACCACTGGGGCTAGAGAGATGGCTCACTGACTGCTCTTCCAGAGGACCTGAGATCAATTCCCAGTAACCACATGGTGGCTCACAACCATCTGTAATGAAACCTGGTGCCCTCTTCTGACCTGCAGGCATACAAGCTGGCAGAGCACTCATACCTAAAAAATACATAACTATTTTTTAAACAAGGTACAGCACCACACCCAGCTCTCTGGTCTTTAAACTCCCAGACAGCGCTCTCCCTTGCTCTAGCCTGTTTAAACCTGTTGTTTCTTCCCCCTCTCCAGGAAGAGCTCTCTAGCATCCAGGTTCAGGTAAGCAAGGGATCTTTCTTGGGGAGTGGAACAGAGGTCGCTAGGCTTACCTATCAATCACTTTTACCCATTGAGCCATCTCATCTCCCCAACCCAGTGGGTTTCTCTGTCTTTCCGCTAGTATTTGATACATAGTAAGACTTCATAAAGAGGGGAGGTGGTGGCGCATGCCTTTAATCCCAGCACTCGGGAGGCAGAAGCAGGTGGATCTCTGTGAGTTCGAGACCAGCCTGGTCTACAAGAGCTAGTTCTAGGACAGGCTCCAGAGAAACCCTGTCTTGAAAACCAAATAAATAAATAAATAAAAACCAAAAACAAAAAAAATACTTCATAAATGGGAAATGACAGGAAATGAGAGAAGGATGCGACAGTGGCTGGATTTATGACAGGATCTGAGCTGAAGAGCTGACTCTCAGGGTGGGTAGCTGGATGGTTAGACAGACATATGGACAAACTCGTGGGTAGTTTTATTATTCGGGGAGAGGTGACTGGCGTCCTGGGCTTATAAGTGAATGAAAGGATATTATTGGGCAGCTATAGCCAGGTGGAATTGGTGAACAGATAGAAGACTGGCTGTCTGGGGGCAGTTACAGGTTCATGGCCAATAGATGCCCTGGGGGCAGTTATAGGTTCATGGCCAATAGATGCCCTGACGGATAGATATCTGAGATATACACACTAGTGTATAGTTCACAGCCTAAGGTGCATGCAATGGATCGATGGATATATGTTAAATCCATTAGTGAGTGACCGGAAGTGAGGGAGCAAAGGAGTGCTTTACTGCTCCCACTGGGTTGGGGAGATGAGATGGCTCAATGGGTAAAAGTGATTGATAGGTAAGCCTAGCGACCTCTGTTCCACTCCCCAAACTCAGGAAGGTGGAAGGAGAGAGTCAGCTCCACAAAGGCACGTGAGTGCCCACAGCTACTACTACTTACGGGTTGGCCTTTCTGGCTGTGATGAATTCACCTCTTGGAGGCCCCAGGGTAGGCTTCTCTTTGAAACTGTCCTCTGAGTGCAACGACTGGTCCCTTGAAGACAAAGAGGTCACAGCTGATGGGAGCAGGGCCCCACTCTGTAGCAACTAGGGCAACCCCTCCTTCGCCAAGAAGACATCTCTCCACTTACCACAGGTCTGGGAGGAATGAGCAGCTGGGACAACGCAAACCTAGGCAGTGCTCTGATGCACCCATGGGGTTCTGTGGCGTTAAGGGTGCTGCGGGAACTGAGGGGGAGAGGAGGAGGAAGAAAAGAAGGGGAAGAGGAGGAAAGCCCAGTGAGCTGGGGACGGTCCTCACTGGGGACCCTAGCCCCTTCCCCACCCCTGTTCCCACGGCCTCACGGTGCGCCTCCGGCTCCGCGCACTTGGCGCGCAGCTGGTACAGGAAGTCGCGGAACTTGGTGGGTAGAAACTCCCCCAGCAGCGCGCCCACGGCGTCAGGGTCGTCGCGGGCCGCGGGCTGCCTTGTCCCCCGGGTCCCCGCTCCCCGGGCCATGCTGCATGGCAGCAGCGGCGGCAGCAGCAGCGCGCGCAGGGTCCCGCGGCCCCGTGGCCCGTACGGGACTCCAGGGGACAGGTAGGGCAGATGCTCGCGGTCCTGCCACCACGCGCCGGCTGCGCCTCGCCCGGTACTGACGTCGGGCGTGGGCAGCCTGGGCAGCAGGGGAGTGGAGCGGCGTGGGGCGGCCCTGTCGGGACACCTCTTGGGCTGGTAGGCCGGGGTCCCCGCTGCAGGCTGGCGCCAGAACATCGTGAGTCCGAGCTCAGCTCAGGACATCTTCGCGCCTGGGGGACGCGCGGGGGCGAGCGGGACCGCGGGGAGGTTGCGCGCCAGCCCGCAGGCCATAGCGCCAGGTAGGGGCAGCTGGAGCCGGCTCGGGCAGGACCCTCCCCTGCTGTGTTCGCACCCAGTTGTGTCCTTGCCCTGCTGTGTCTACGAGCAAAGACGACAACGGCGGGGATGCCAGCCCTTTAGGGATGGCTGTGACGTTGACGTGAGCTAGAACACGCCGGGTGCCCGGCACAGTGCGGCAGCCCGGGCACCTGCTGGCCGAGGACCGCCTTTCTTATCACTAAGCACAGTGGGAGAGGGCTTGCCTAGAAAGTGCGAGAAACAGCGTGGAGGCCCATGCCTGTGTTCCCAGAATTTGGGTAGACAGAGTCTGGAGAGATGGATCAGCGAGAGGAGCGGGGTTCGATTCCCAAAACCTTCAGGAGTTTTCAACCTCTAGTCCCAGGGGAGCCACCACCCTCTTCTAGTCTCTGAGGGAACCAAGCACACACGTGGTGCACAGCCATGTAGGCAAAACACTGGTACACATAAAATTTAATTTGTTTCTTAAATTTAAGGCTATTGCTGGGCAGTGATGTCGCACACCTTTAATCCCAGCACTCGGAAGGCAGAGTCAGGTGGATCTCTGAGTTTGTGGCTAGCCTGGTCTACATACAAATTCCAGACCAGCCAGAGCTACATAGTAAGAATCTATCTCAAAATTAACAAAAAATAAACTCAAGGTTGTTCTTGGCTTCATACCAAGTTCAAGGTCAGCCTGGGCTAAGTGAGACCCTGTCTCAAAAACATTATCATGACTTGGAGTTTTGTCTTTGTTCTGCTCCTTATTAGCCTTGGGATCTGGGCAGCCAGAGAATGTCCCTCAGTCAGCTCTCAGGACTATGAAGCAGGTAAAGGCTGCACCCACCTCTCCATTTTGAGTCAGGGTCTCCCTGTATGGCACAAGCTGGCCTAGACTCATCCTCCTGCCTCTGTCTCCCAAATTCTGGGATCACACTCCTGGGCTACTACCTGCAGGTCGCAGGTGACGAGGACCATAGAGGAGACACACATGGGAAGCCGGACCTCCTACTGGAATTGAATAAGCTGGGAATCTGGTAGCCTGCTCTCAGAACTGGAGCAAGCTGCAAATACATACGACTTTCTCCTGCCTCCTACCCGAGATTCTGACTGGGTCTGAGGAGGAGCCAAGACCATTTATTTGTATTGCTCCCTCCCCAATGTTGGGGATGAGACCGAGAGCCTGGGAAGACCTGCTGTAGAATAGACAAGTGCCCCATCATCAAGCGCTTCCACAGCAAACTCCCAGTTAGGGAGGAGAGCCCCAGGCCCCTGCGGCTCTGACACTGGGGGTGGAGATGGAGCAGCCTCCAGGCCTGATTCTTCCCCAAACATACCCTACTCTCAGATGGTCATCTGCTCTAAACTGGTTCCTGGGTGACATCTCACTCACCATGTGGGGTCTGTTAGGCGAGGCCCTGGAAGGTCCTGTGAGTTTAGAGCCCCCCCAACAGGTGGGCTATTTGCTGGGGAGCCCATCTTTCCACCTGCTGACTCTGGTAGCCCCTCCCAGGGGCCTGCAAGTCTTTGCGGATTCATTGTGATCCGCTCTCACCATAGCCACTGGTAAGCAATGGGCACTGTGGCCTGGTGACAAGGGTGGGGCTGGTCTGCCCTGGATGCCGAGGCCACACCCACAGAGGCCTTGACACTCCTGGCCAGGCCAGCCATGTTTAACTCAGAGAGGAATAGACCATGTTCAGCCACTCTTCCAGACCCAGACTGGCTATAGTTGGCTGAGTGGAAGGGGGAGGACTTCCTGTCAGTCCCACCCTCCTAGGACAGTAAGGACACAATGGACCTGGAAATCCAAGAACCAAGGTCAAGTTTATTTTATGCTGCTTTTGGCCATATGATGCGGACAGGTTTTTTCCTTCCTGGGGGTTCCATGAGCCAATAGGATAGATAGATGGATGCGCCAGTGAGTTGTGGTTGGGAGAGAGCTGGAGGAAGCCTGTGGGAGTGTAGAACTTAGGTTGGGGATGACAGTATTGAGACAAGTATACCCAGGTATAATTTTATAATTAAAAAAAATGAGTATCACTCATATGCCCAGAGGAGGCCTCGTGAAAGATGGGTTCCATTTTCTGTAATGCTCTTCGGAGGGATGGAGATACATATTTCCTCAGGAAGAATATTGGGTGGGGGAGATAAACTTCTTTTTTTGTTATTTTTTTTCTAAGACAGGGTCTCCTTAGCTCTTAAACTCACTAGTCACAGATGACCTTGAACTTCTGATCCTACCAGGGAAGGGTGGCTCTATGATATGGGAATGAACTCTGTGGTTAAGTCAGGCTTATCAAACAGGTGCAAAATAAAAAGTCCACTCACACACAATACAGAAGGCGCTTGAGACCCCCACCTTACATTTTTATTCAATCACGAATTTCCAGAAAAGACCACACCCATTGACCAAGCCATCCTAATACTGAATTCCACAACAGGCCTCCAACCCCTAAGTGCAGGAATTGCAGGCATGCACAGCTGCAGCTGGTTGTATGTGGTGCTAGGGATCAAACCCAGGGCTTTGTGCATGCTAGGCAATGCAAAGCTACATCATTGCAGCTCAGATGGTGGAGTTATTTCACGTTATGAGTATTAGGTGCGTACGTGTATGGGCACGTGCACATAAGTGTAAGTGCGCCTGGAAGTCTGAAGCAGGCTTTGGATCCCTGGAGCTGGAGTTACAGGGGATGTGAGACTCCCAGTGTTTGAGCTGGGGACTGAAGTCAGATCTTCTGGAAGAGCAGGATGTGCTCCTAACTGCTTTTTTGAGCAGCCCCCAAGCCTTCTCATTATTATTATTATTGATTTTGAGACAGGCTCTTACTATGTAGCTCTGACTGTCCTCGATCTCACTATATAGACCAGGCTGGCCTTGAACTCACAGAGATCTGCCTGTCTCTGCCTCCTTAGTGCTGGGATTAAACGCGTGTGCCACCACCCCACCTGTAGCAAACACTCTTAACTGCTGAGCCACAAGCCATCTCTCCAGCCCCTTGGCTTTTGTTTTTGTTTCTGAGATGAGGTCTCAGGTAGTGTGGACTGGTGTTAAACTTACTACACGTGAGAGAATGACCTTTAACTCCTGGCCATCCTGCCTTCACTACCCAAGTGCTGGGAGTCTAAGCATTCACCACTGCATGGTGGCGAACAGCTCTTTAAACCATTGAAACCAGGTATGACCTAGAACAGTACAAAGCAGATATCAAATAATGTGCACACAGAATTAGGGTGGGGACTCAACCATGGGTGGGGGTTTTCAGCCTTCTATATATCTATAGCTTTCATTTTATTAACAGACACATTGGAACATAAAGACAGAAGGATCACTATGAATTCCAGGCCATCCTGGGCTATCTAGCAACTTAGTCACTGACTAAAAAAAAAAGGCAAACACAACTTTAAGTACCTTCTGTACGCAGAGCCTAGGGAAGGCATTATAGACATGTCTAACATCAGGACGTTGGCTGACAGAGGTGATCTTAAGGTGAAAATAGTTATTATGATAGCTTTCATTGCCTGGGAACCCAGTGCAAACACTGGGCCGAAGCCTAAAGCTTCAAATACCACAAATTTAACTCCCAGAACACTGTAGTGAATCCTTACATCCACCAGTCAGAAAAGGCGGCCAGAACTCCGAGGTGAAAGGGTTTACATGCAGCAAGCTCATCTTTCCTTCACTCAAGACTGCTGCAGAACGTCTATGAATGGATAGGGAAGGGCAATCCTCTGGAGGGGAAACGTTTGGATTTCTGCTTCCTTGCCTCTGTCAAAGCCGTTTCTTCTTTTTCTTTTCTGGGTTGGTATATTATTTTAAGATAACTAGTGGCGATGGGTGGATTTGAGCAACATGGCCTTTATTTCTCCTTTAGAGTGGAAAACGCTCGCAAACGCTGGATTTTAAGAATCCAGCCTTGTGGCGCGTGGTGGCGTGTGCCTGTAACCCCAGCAACCGCGAAGCTGGTGCAGAAGGATAGCGGAGTTTAAGGCCAGCACTCAGTTACGTAGTTGGACTCTGTCTAGAAAGAAAGAGATACACTCTTAAGTAAACTGGCCCACATGCTTAGTACGGAAGATGCCAGCTGCGATCCTTCATCTTGAAGTCTAGGAGCGCCTTCCGCGTAGGCAAAAATGAATGGGTTAGGAGCCCGCAGGACGGGGCGATCAGGCCGGGAGAGCAGTGAGCTGGCCGCGGGTGGGGGTGAACTGGCCGTGGGGAGGGGCGAGCTAGCGATGGGGAGGAGCGAATTGGCCGTGGGGGCGGGACTATCTGGTCGTGTGGCTGAGCTAACAGGCCGTGGGGAGGGGCGATCTGGATGTGCCAGGTGAGCTGGCTGTGAGACGGGGCGATCGGACTGTGGGGAGGGGTGAGATAGGCGTGGAGAGGGTGAGTTGGCTTTGGACGGGGCGATCTGGACGTTGAACCGGGTGGGCTAGCGTTGGGACTCGGTGATCTGGCGGTGGGGAAAGGCGATCTGCCTGTCGGGAGGGGTGAGCTGGCCGTGGGGAGGAGTGAGCTTGAGTCCGCTCCCCTCCGAGCTCAAGGAAGTGACGTGTGCGGACAAAGACAGAGGCCGCGAGGTGTCTGGTCCGGTAAAGTGGTGGCGGCTGCTGTGGGCTCCGGTCCCTGCCAACCTTCTTCTCGCCTCGCCCTTGTTTCTCGGGTCCCGAGAGCTCCCATCTGGGTGAGTAGCGCGAGGTGGACGGAGGGGACGCGGCCAGGGAGGAGGGAGGTGCTCACCCCAGCTGCCCAAAGCGGTGACCCGGGCCTGCCCCACGTGCGTGTCCCGGAGAAGTCCACCGACCAGACCTGGGCAGGGACTGTGGTGACCACGGATCGGGTTAGAGGAAGCCACGTTGTCGGAGGCTGGCAAGACATGTACCCTCTCCACCAAGCCTCTAAGCCACCGAAAGACCCTTTCCAGTCCTCAGTTCTACCTCTGAGATAAGAGGAAACTACTGCAAGCCTGGTGTGAGAAATTGGCGCCGTACGCGGCTCATGACCTCGTGGTTAAGTGCCCGGTTGCACAGATTGCTACCGTGTTTAACTAGTTCCAGCTCAGACTGACACAGCTACAGTCTCCTGAGCCCTTGGGGCCAAGGTCAGCCTTTTTTCGGGGAGACTGACATCTCGAAAAGCCCAGGCTTTGCTGCTGCACCAACTGTGTGATCATTTCGGTCTTTCATCCTTTTGATTAGGGGTTGACTGCTGGTGTCAGAGGCCCTGCCTAGGGTGGTGTAGCTGAAGGCAGTGATGCATGGGATGGTCACTCAGTGAGATGGGACGGACCCCTAGGAGGGCCCAGGACTACATAAGAAGCTTGGATCCTGTCCTTAGTTTTTTGGTTTTTTTTTTTTTTTTTCTGTTTCCTACGTGGCGTGTTAAGGCACATCATTTCCTTTAGCATGCTGGTTTTCCTGTCTATAAACTGGAGCAGGGAGGGGACGAGGGGACTGTTGGAGGTAATTGTGGAATACTCTGCTGGATGCCAGAAGCCGTAGGATCAAGAGGTCAGTCTCTCCACTGTGAAGTAGTTCTGGGTGTACAGGGAGGGAGAGCCTGTGTTTGTATCTTCCAGATTGACCATCAGTTTCCCTGGTCATATGACCGCATAGAACCTTCCTAGGGGCTATGGGTTTTGGGGGTTTTAACACATTTCCTCACTCCATCATCTTAAGAATGGTATTTGAGCTTTTTATTTTCATATTCAATCATGAATGTATGGGAGCTGTACATGTGAGTGCAGGAATGTTGGAGGCCAGAAGAGGGCATTAGCTCACAGGAACTGGATGGAGTTCTTGGTGGCTGTGAGCTAGCCAAAGTGGGATGTTGAAAAGAGCAGCCAATGCTCCGATGGCTGAACCGTCTCACCAGCCTCTTGTTTGAGAAGTAAAAGCTCGAGAGAGTATACACCTTCCACTGTGGGTCACCTGACTTCTCAGAGGCACACTTCATCACCACAGCCTTTCCGTGAAGTTCAGTGTCACTGTCCTCATTGAATAAAAACAGAGAGCCAGGCAGTGGTGGCGCACATCTATAATCCCTGTATTTGGAAGGCAGAGGCAGGTGGATCTCAAAGTTAGAGGCCAGCCTGGTCTAGAGAGTGAGTTCCAGGACAACCATAGGGAGACCCTGTCTGGAACAAACAAAAACAACAAAAGAAGGAAGAACAATTGAGGCTTATTTATTCATTATGTTGCAACTGTGAGGTAAGGGCTGTGCCTTGGAGCTGTGGATCAGCAACTCAAGTTGTTTCTGTTTTGATACACTGTCTCATGTAGTCTAGACTGGCCTCAGAGTCACTTTGTAGCCAAGGATGTCTTTGAACTTCTGACCCTCCGGCTTCCACCTATGGAGTGTTGGGGTGACATGATGCACCACCATATCCAGTTTTGGGGGTACTGAGGCTTGAACCCAGGGCTTTGTGTGTATTAGGCAAGTGCTCTGCCAACTGAACTGTTTTTGTTTTCTTGAAACAGGCTCTCACTGTGTAGTTCGGGTTAGTCTTGAACACTTGATCCTCATGCCTCAGCCTCCTGAATGCTAGGAATATCAGCATGTAATGCACCATACCAACTAAGCATCCTGTCTGTCTCTACAGCTCGTGAGTAGAGCCAAGACTCTCACCCTACCATCCATCTCATCCTACCATCAGAGCTTTTTGTTTTGATACAGGCTCTCACTGTGTAGAGCAGGCTGGTCTAGAATTCTAGCTCCTGCCCCCGCTCCGAGTGCATCCACCACCACTGGCATCCTCGTTCGTTTTTTTGTTTGTTTCTTTTTGTTTTTTTGAGACAGGGTTTCTCTGTAGCTTTGGGACCTGTCCTGGAGCTAGCTCTGTAGACCAGGCTGGTCTCGAACTCATGGTGATCTGCCTGCCTCTGCCTCCCGAATGCTGGGATTAAAGGCGTGTGCCACCACTGCCCGGCATACTTTTGTTTTTTGAGACAGGGTTTCTCTGTGCAGACCAGTTTGGCTTTGGACTCAGGGATCCACCTGTCTCAACCTCTGGAATGGTGGGATTAGAGGCATATGCCACCACATCTGATGCCTGAAACACCTTAAACATATTAAAGCCTTGTATGGTTGGAGGTTGAAAAGATGACTTAGTGGTTAAGAGCACTGGCTGCTCTTCCATACGTCCTGAGTTCAATTCCCAGCAAACACATGGTGACTCACAGCCATCTATAGTGAGATATAATCTCCTCGTCTGTCCTGCAGGCACACATATAGGAAGAACACTGTATACATAATAAATAGATCTTTAGAAATAAAATAAAACTTTGTATGGTGCCTAGTGGCGGTGGTGGTGGTCTTGGCGACATATGCCTTAAATCTTCACTTGGGAGGTAGGGGTAGGTGGATCTCAAAAAAGGCAAAATAAAACAGTATGGCTATGGTCAACCTCCCTCCCTTCTCTGTCTCCATCTTCGCTCCCCCCGCCCCTTCTCCTTCCTCCAGCAGAGCCCTCTGCTGTTCCCACCCAGAACAGGGCCCGCCCACCAGGATGCCGAGGGACTCTAACAGATGGGGTTTTGCTTAATTTTGCCTCCAGTTGCCTTCAGGCGTCCTCATAGGAATGTCTCAGGGTGTGGTGGCTGTAAAGGCCTGCTGGTGACAATTCATACATCATTTTCTTAGCTGGGTCCTGGGAGAAGAGACTTAGCAGGGCAGCTGCAGGTAGAGTGGGAAGTGGCTAGATGACCCCAAGGATGTGCAGGTGGCAGTCTGTCATGAGCAAGAGCCCTGTCTGCCCATGAGCTAGCCTAGTATATACACATAGCCACACTGTCCTGACCCTTCCTGCCCATGGCCATGCAGTTTCACGTTGTAGGGGGATGTCTTCCCTTTCTTTCTTTCTTTCTTTCTTTCTTTCTTTCTTTCTTTCTTTCTTTCTTTCTTCCTCTTCCCTTGCTTGCTTGCTTTCTGAGACAGGGTTTCTCTGCATAACAGTCCTGGCTGTCCTGGAACTAGCTTTGTAGCCCAGGCTGGCCTCAAACTTCCGGATCCGGAGATCCACCTACCTCTGCATAGATTAAAGGTTACACCACCCCACCAGCCTGGTTCAGGGGGAGGTGTGTTTTTCTTGATGTCCTTCAGGCCACTCAGCGGACACTAGAGGTCCGTGTTCGGACAGGACATGTCTTCATGAATCAGCTGGAAGAGCAAAGCAGCCCTGGACTTTCCTTTCCTGGCCTGGATGTGCTCCCCTCCCCACCCCGACCCCCAGCCACTTCCTAGAAGCAAGTGGGATTCTTGGAAATTAGATTTTTCTTTTTCTTCTTTCTTTTTCTTTTTTGAGACAGGGTTTCTCTGTAGCTTTGGAGCCTGTCCTGGAACTAGCTCTGTAGACCAGGTTGACCTTGAACTCA